>JAYMTK010001723.1:0-15597 GCA_036897405.1 Pelargonium myrrhifolium | reverse complement strand
GAAGTATAAAATGCATCAAAAGAGTACAGTTACCAAAAAACCTCGTCCCCTCCCCATGAGAGGGATTTTTGAGATTTTCCCATAAACCCAAAAAGCCAAAGGTCTAAGCTTTGAGCCTCTCTCTCTCTCTACGAGAGACTGAGACTGACCCATCTCTCTCTCTCTCTCTATATCTCTTCTTCACCTCTAGCTCTAGCTTATGTCATGTCATGCAAGTAGAGCAATAGCACCTCTCAACCCCAACCCCTATAAGGCCTTTTGTTTTCGGCTCTGGCCAGCTCATTTACATCCCCAACAACACCAAACCCCAATCACTTTCTCTCTCTAAAATAACTTTCAACGTTTCCTCCACCAGATCTCTCGGAACGAGCCGTGGATATGCGTGTTCGTTGAGCTTTTTCTGGCTTCTGGGTTTTTTCCTAACTCAATAAGCCATCCTCATTCACTCTTTTCGGAAGAGGCACGCTCGGTTGATTTGATTAGTGAAAAAGGTGCGATTTTTATTGATTCGGCTCCGATTTCCGGGTGAGCAATTTGGTGGGTTGTTTGGAAATGGAAAATGGGGTGGAGAGGGAAAGTGGGTTGGTGGTGGTGTTCAGCGATGAGGAGGTGAGGGAGGTGAGTGGGCTGAGGAGAGGTGTAGACTATGTTGAGGTGATGTGTGGGTGTACTAGCCATAGATATGGTGATGCTGTTGGGCGGCTTAGGGTTTTCATTAATGGTGATCTCGAAATCACCTGTGAATGCACACCTGGCTGTCAGGAAGGTCTCTTTCTTTTTTCATCTTTTTTTCTCACTTTCTCCATCTAGCTGCTTCGATTTTTTTGGGAACCGGGTTTTGATTGTTATGCATGTTGGATGTGTGTTTTGAGTCTCTGTGGCACAAAGTTGATGACTGTGGTGTGCTTGTATAATCTGCTTTGAGATGGGTGTGTACTGGTGGACGAGTTTATCACAAGCTTTAAGTGTATATGGTTGTGTCACAATGACTACAAGCAATGCATATGTTATATGTATGTGCATCTCTGGCTTGGGGTGGCCTGCTTTTAGGTTGAAGCACGGCTTGTTTTTTGTTGTAGTACTCGACTTTGTCTAGGAAGACCTACATTGTTGTCATTTCCTGCAATTGTTGGATTTGTTTTTTGAGGTTTGATATTGCTAGAGTTCTGTTCTTTATGCTTGACAGAGCATGTGATTAAATGGTGCTATCTTTTTTCCTGTTGTTTTTTTGTTTTCTTTTTTGGATGATAGGTGTATGACAACCTTAGTGTTGAGAAGTTAGGGTGAGTATTTTGTGACTAGGCCATGGTAATCTCCATCCAATGATCCACGTTGGGTTTGTTTTACAATATTGATCAAGCATGCATGTGGATTGTAAAGTTTGAATTCTGCTTTTATGTGATTGTTTGTGTGCATGTCCTTTGGTTAGTCTAATGTTTATTTCTGGATAGTATTTGATGTCATAGCTTAGAACTACCTTTCCTTATAACTGGTGATCCAAGTAGAAGTGCTTGATATTGTCAAGGATCCAACATTCAAGGCTTGCCACAAAATGCCATTATATCAGAAAGCTTTAAAGATTGTTTTGGAAATTCATCTTATGTGGCTTACTTAAGAGGGCGTAACTTGTATGATTGCAAGGTTCTGTGGACTGAAATGTACTTCAGACTGGAAAATTGATAATGAAGTAATCATTTTTGTGGTGGATTGGTACACAAATTGATACTCTCCTGTAGGAAACCTGGGACATAATGAGTATAGTGTCCACCTATTTTACAGAAAATATATGGAAATAAAACCTCCCAATACTGTAAACATTTTTAATCCTTTTGTACTTCACAGTACTTCAAACTTTTACATCTTTTTTGTATCCTTTCTTGTTTTCATTATACTCAACACTCTCATTCCCTTGAAGAGAAAATAGCAAGTGGATGGTTTACCCACAAAATGGTAGGTTAACCCTCCTTCTTATGCCAATATTTTGCGGGTGTGGATGTTTGGCATATTCATGGGTGGTTAGTTTGCCGGAACTATTTATTAGTAAATGGTCTTTCTAGTCTCTACCGTAAATGTTTGTAAAATGATTACAGTATGATTAATACCTGGTTGTGATGTATTTGTTTCATTTCATGTGTATTATTTTGATAATCTAATCTCATATTTTTTCAAGGTGAATTAAACATTCTCATAGTGTTTTCAACTGTGTTTGGTAAATGTTTTGACTAGATAAGTTGACCCCGGCTGCTTTTGAAAAGCATTCTGGAAGAGAGACTGCTAGAAAATGGAAGAACAATGTTTGGGTCATAGTTAATGGGGAGAAGGTTCCGTTGTCAAAGACTGTACTGCTGAAATACTACAACCAGGCATCAAAGCATGCCAATGGGTCTAAAAGATCCCAAAATGGTCGCGTTTGTCACCGCGATGAGTTTGTGCGCTGTAGTAATTGTAACAAGGAGCGCAGGTTTCGCCTTCGTACCAAAGAGGAATGTAGGATTCACCATGATGCTTTGGCAGATCCTAACTGGAAATGTGCTGATCTCCCATATGACAAGTACGTTTTCCCTTATGCCTAGTTATTAACTACATATGAAATTTGATACATGTGCAAATTATAACAGTAATTACATGTGAAAAATTTCATTGTATGGCATTAATTAAAAATTTTACATTTTGTGGGGCTCAAATGAATTCAGAAAATTGTTAATAAGAATATTGAAATTAATCATCTAGTTTGCCTTTTTATTGGTTTTAGTTGTTCCGTTCCTGTAGTGCTACTAGTGTTGGAATTTTTATTCGTTTTAGTTGTTCCGTTCCGTTCCTGCAAACCATCTAACATATAATTGGGATAGCTTGTAGGAACTTTGTATCTGACATGATATTTGGAACTATAGTTTTCTGTCGCACATTGCTAGAGCTATTTGGAACTATAATTTTCTGTCGCACATTGTGAGGAAAAGTTTATTAGTATGGTGTTTATTTTCAAAATACTGTGTTTAAAGAAAATTGTTTTTCTGGGTCACTTCTGCAATGCAGATGATATTCTAGGGTCCACTTGCTCGGGTAATCATTTAATGTGGAATGAGAAATTTTAATGATATAACGTACAAAGAGAATGTAGTGAATTAACAGATGTCTCATGATCAATAGCATTTCTAACTTCATGATCTCAATAATATAAACGCCCAGTGATTAAAAAAAAACAGAGGTATCCATCTGTTTGTATCCCTTGTAAGTTGAGTTCAGTTTATGTCAGAATGACATGCCTGAATATCTTGGTACTGTTTTGTTACAAGAGCTGAACATTGTATAGCAAATATAATGGATAGCTTTTGCTGGTTGTGAGATGAAATTTTGGAGTTGATTTGCAAGGGACAGACAGACAGACTACTATTAACTTAAAATAGAAGATAGCATTTGAGATGAATTTTGGAGGTATAGCCAGAGTTAGATACATGCTGAAGTTGAAATATTTGAAGAGGATTAAAGCAATAGTAATGATGGTAAATGAGGTCATTGTTTAGGTATCTACTAGACTACCACTGGTGGAGATTCTTTTCTCTTATTCTATTGAAACCTGCTGTCCACTGGATTTGATTCTTTCTGTTGGATATATTCCCATGCTGACCTGTGTATGACAATAATTGGTAGAATAACAGTCTTGCACATACATAAATTCATGCATGCATTTGTATTAGTTGCAGCCTTATAGTTTGATTACATTAATGATTCTATTTTGATTTCTGTGTGTGATGCTTGTATTTAGGCTAACATGTGATGATGATGAAGAACGAGCTAGTCGCAGAGTTTACAGGGGCTGCTGTCGGTCTCCTACATGTAAGGGCTGCACCTCCTGCGTATGCTTTGGGTGTGAAATCTGTCGCTTCTCAGATTGCAGCTGCCAGATTTGCACCGACTTCACAACGAATGCAAGAACTTAATTTATTACCAATGCCCCTCCCTTTAACCATGACATTTCCCATTTATCCTTGGTGGCTCATTTCATCCGATTGCTTTTTTAAATCCCACCCCACATTTCTAGAGAATCTTTTGTTAACATTTTCCTCCAAATGTAAGACTTGAAGTCCCTGTCTGTGAGTTCCATTGTAGTTCTCATTGATTGGTGCAACAACTTGCAAATCCAGTTATTTATTTAGTTTCATCAATATTTGAGTACTGTTGGCTGAATCATTTACTTAGTTGCATATCAAATGATACATAAATGTTTCACCCTTGGATACCAAATATTTTGGCATTCAATGTGTGTAGTGGCAAAAAAGTACAAAGGCAGAGATGAACCACAATAAACCATATGTTCTATAGCTACCCAAGCCTCCTGTGTCAGAATATTTTTATGAATGTTATGGATGAAAAAATTACAACACAACTGTATCAGAAAAGAGTAGGTACTTAGTTCTCAATTCTAGCTCCTAATATTTGAAGCAAAGCTATGAAGTGATGAGGCCACTTTTTTATAAGAAGAAAATACTAGTTAAAGAAAGAGTAAAGAAATGAGGTTTGATACAAGATAAAGTTCATTTAATGAGACTCCAACTCCATTGCAACAACTAAAACAATGAGTTATTTCAAGTCAGCCAAATCAGCAATTTAGTGGTGATGAGACGAGTATAATTCTGTTTCAGAACTGATTCTCAACATGTTTCATAAACCCAAGTCATCTCAAGGTGCAACAGTCTGATATATTTTGTTCTACAATGCAAAAACTTTTGCCTTCCTACTAAGCTGCCATCTAACAAAAATACAAATGATTTAGTTTCACAAAGAAAATAAGTACTTCATGAATGCCTACAACTCCATTTGCAAGGCGATTTCATCATGTCAAAAGCAGCTCCTCTCATTTGGACTGCTGTCGCCCTCTTCCACCTGCAAAACGGCCACCACCACGATGATATGGTTTCCTCCCTCTACCACGACCAGATGATGCACCCTGATTAAATTGCTGGGGCGCTTCATTGCTTCCTGGATTGACAGTAGGTGGTCGAAAATTATGATTCTGTCCCATTTGAACTCCATTGGGCATAATCCCTTGTCCTGCATTTGTGGGCGGTGGAGGTTGCTGGCCTTGAAAACCCATCCCAAATGGTGTTTGATTGAAGCCATTTTGACCCGCAAACCCTGTCCAAGGTGCACATGCAGGTCCTGGGAAAAAAAAGGGCTGACCACCTGGTAAGGCTGCACAAGAAGGCCTCTGAGTTGGATCAAACTGCTGCTGAAATGGCATTCTGTTTGGCATAGGCATTTGATAAGGATTCTGAAAAAGATTCTGCAAAAGCCATGGCATCCCTTCAGCTGGAAATCCATTGGGAAAGCTAGTACCCTGTGGCTGCTGATATTGCATCCCATTATTCCATGCTCCATTTGGAATTGGAGCAAAACCTCCTGCTTGTGTATTCTGTGGAAATGGGGGATTCATACAAGTTCCACTAGTGGGGGGGTGTCCAATGTTGAAAGAGGAGCCGTTACCATGATCATGTGACGAGGCAACTGGAGGAATACGGTGCTGGTTTTGATCAGGAGTCGGCTGACTGGCACCCATGTTTCGTTGCTGGACTGAAGGGTTATTATTTTTCCATTGCCCTTCCCTATTTTTATTTTTACCCTTCTTTCTACTATTTTTCCCGTTACCAAGATTCTGCTCATTCGAGCCCCTCTTTGACATTTTTTGCTGTCTCTTGTACTCAGCCTCTTTCTCATCATCCGAAAACTCTGCCTCATCTAACACCTCTTCATCATTATCACCAGATGCGTCATACCCTTTCTGGTAGAGATTCTTATCGTTGAGCACATGATCAACAAATTCTGGAACAAAAGAGATCAGAGAGCCTTCTTGGAGTTCAGCAGGGACTTCACTCTCTGAATTGTATCTCACCACATAGTAAGGGTTTTTGACAGGGCCAAAGATTTCATCTATCCACCCCAGTGGAGATCGCTTTTCTGTTATCCAGAGGATAGAGCCCTCACTAAGAGGGTTGTGCTTCTCCAGCCCTTCTACAATGACTTTGGCACCTATTATCTGCGAAGTCACAACCAATATCAGCAAACTGATCAAGATATTACTGTTGAAAACCAGTACACAACTTAAGAAGGACCAAACAACTCATAAAGCATAGCAATTTCAGGAATCAGTAGTGCTTAAGCATAGTGTTTAGTCTTTCCCAATTAGAATCATCCCTAGTCCTAGTTTTCTGAAATCTTACCGATAATACAATTCCAACAGGCAGCATTTGATGATCTGGCTGCAAGACCACATCCACAGGAGGAACTGGGGGAAGATCCTGAAATTCCAAGAAATTTATCAGCTCCTAAGAATGTAATAAGAATAGCCCATAAGTAGTCTTGATGACTCTTAGGTTGCCTTCTAATTGATCAAACACAGAAATATTAAGACACAAGACATGTCTAATGAAATATGTATCTTTCAGAGGTGTCATGGAAGCACAGAAGGCAAGGAGCTCAGGAAACTATTGTCTGCGTCTCATAAGAAGATAGATTTGCAAAACCCAAACCATTAAGGAACTCATTGGATTAAAACTTTCGGAATGTGAATTAAATCAAGAACGGGAATGGGAATACAAGGTCATTTTTCATGACCAAAAAGCCTTAATCCAAACATAAAAAATGAGAATCTCATTCCCATTCCGATACTTGATTCTCATTCCTGGACCTAAATTCTAATCCGAACAAACGTATCCTATAAACAACTATACTATTAAAATACCCAGTTATGCCCAATTCAACACAAAAGTGCAGTGTCTAGTTTACACTCTTAACATTTCATTCTTCCATTTTACATAAAAGAAGCATAAGTTGTAATCATTGCTCTATTTTAGTAAAGTCAAAGTTTATCATTTTTTCCAGTCATTTTTCTACAATATCACCCAGGATTTCCACAAGTCTACCGATACTACAATAAGAAGATTAAACATCTGCACACATTACTACAAATTTAGGGTAGTTGAACCTGGGAGTGATCCACTAAACACATTCACATTTTAATTTGATTCTTCATGTAAATATCATAACTTTTTTTATAAAAAAATATAAAGACAATTAACTTCAAAGATGAGTCCCATCAAATTTAACAACAAAGGGAATTGGCTGAACTATGTGAAAAAATAAAACTATTTTAATCAACATATAATCATCAAAGCCACAATTACTTACAGCAAGCTCATTCTTTGATCTGATAGGTTTTACTGCACCACCCCCACCATCATCTTCTTCATCAACATCACTCCAAGTTACCATGTTATCAACATCAACATCATCATCCTCGTCATCTTCTTCTTCTTCCTCATCATCCCTACTAACCATCAGCCTCCCATCAGCCTCCATTATCTCACCTTCTTCAATCTCAGTTTCCAAATTCACCTCTTTATTCCCCTCCATCTTCTTATCTTCTCCGTCACCATCGTCATCGTCACTCTCACTTTCATCGCTGCTCGAAGAGGTGCTCTCAGTCTCCGAACTACTCTCGCTCGAAGAAGCTGAAGAGGAAGAGGAACCTGTCGTCTCTGGCCCCGAAACACTCACACTGTCATCTTCTTCATCACTGACCATCTTTGTCTTCAAATCATTTCCATCCAAAATATCACAACTTCCAGTCTCCCCAGCCAAACTAACCTTCCCCAAATCTTTCGCAATCGAAAAGCTTAACTTCCCCAACTTCTCGCTCTCCTCTGCTTCCACCTTCAGCTCGCCAACAGAACCATCAACAATTGGATTTGACTCAATAGCAACTGGGTCCTCAGCAAGAAACTTTCCCCCAGACCCATCTTTAGCTATCCCAACAGAACCAAATGCACCATTAACAGAACCTACCATTTCTGGGTTTTCAACAGGAATAGCATCGCCTTCCTCAGCCATCTCAAGAGCCCCGAATTCGATTATGTCGATGTTATCTGGATTCGTCTTCGTGGGATTATCTTGAAACCATTCGTTCATAGACTCGAAATCAAAGAAGGAATCGGCAAAGGACGCGTCGCTGGTCTTGGGGTCGGAGTAGTCAGGTGGGTCAGTGGAGTCCTTGAGCTTCGACGGTTCAGTGAGGTGTTCTACAGAGGTGGGTTTAGAGAGAGACAGTACCATCTCCAAAGAAGCGAAAAATATGGGATTGCTGGAGCAGAAATGAGCTCAGAGGAAGAGAGAATCGGGATTTCATGGCTAGTTTTATAAGTAGTACTCTGTTTGGGGACAGAGGTTTTGTTTGGAGACAATTTTCGGTGTTAAACCCTAGTGGGTTGTGAGTCTAGGGTTTAAGAAGGAGTTGGATAACCTTATGCCAAATACGATGTCGTGTTCCACATGTGTTTTTAATTTTCTCCATCAATTTGTTGAAAACAAACAGAGGCCAAATTAAGAGCGTTCGATTCATACACATATTTGGGCCAAACTTCTTGAATTGGAATGGATTAAATTCTGATTGATTACCTTTGGTCACGTCTTTTATAGTTTGGGCCCAACCCAGATAACTGAGTAGTAATTTTTAATGTATAGTTCTTTTTAATAATCTATTTTTTGTATTGCTCACCAAACAAAGTAAAATATGAAAGCTTCCTGGTAATCAAGAAAGAAAATTTTACAACCCGTAAATATTCGATCCTAGAGGGAATTTGTGTTGAAGTGGTGATGTCCCATATTGGAAAAATATAAAAATAATGAGCTAAATATGATAGTGGAAGCTAAATCCTACTAATAAGGTTGATCTTTTGATTGTGAAAACTCAATTAAACCATTATATGTAAACCCCTTTAGTGTTGGAAGCACCATATATGAAATTTGACTTCGTTGCGTCACACCAATTGCCAAACTTTTGAATTAACTTACTAAGAGGTTCACAACAATATTTTATATCTTTTTTATGTTAGTTTAGACATATTTTTTAGACCGTCTCATAAGACTATAAAAGTATAAAAATAAGTAGACCTTCTCATGTATCTTTTGTGTGACATAATCAATAACATCCACAAATATAATATGTTCATATGACATTATTATATATGGCTGATAGTAAAAGAAAAGGTTTTGAGTGGTTATAACAATCTGATATGTATGGTGTACATAACATGGGTGTTTATGTGGGTTTGTATAAGAAACTGCCTACCAAATGTCAGTGTTGTTATTGTTCATTAAGTTGAAGTAGGTCATATGCTTCAAAAAAACAGAAGTAGGTCATAGGCAAACACAGTTGGCTAAAAGGGACCATAAGATGCTCATTCATGATTCACCTTGACCCACTCTGCATTTGCAGGTTAATTTTGTTTCTCTTCCATACCAAAGTAGCTAATTATATGTATGTATAGCTCCAAAAGCTAAATATATACAGTGTATATAATACTCAATACACCATGCAGTGCATATTCAGTGAAGTCTTAAGTGTCAATAATCAAGTTATGTGGTGCCAAGCGGTTGAAATATTTTTGGAAGAAGTTTCGAGTTCGAATTTCTATGGTAACGGTACTAATTATTAATAAGAAAAAATGAAAAAAATGAGACTTCAAAGAAGAAGAAAAAAAATGTTGAGAAAACTGATCCATGCTTGATCTATTTTGGTTTGTGCACAAATTGATGAAAATTATGTTGCAGAGACCTTAGCTCTTAAGTTATTGATGAAAAATGAAGCAGAAATAAATTGTAGCTGGAGTAGAGACCTTAGGTCTTAAGTGTTAGCTTAGAAAATATGTCTATGTGCGACCAACATTAATAAATTGCACAATATAGAGGCAAGGCAAGTAGAAGTAGAAGTAGGGTACAAACTAATAAATTAATGTTGAAAGCTGTAAAATCCTTTTCCAATGTCAATGTCAATATATAGCACTTTGTTCTTTCAACCATTTAATGTAAAGAACCTACCCGTAACTGTAACCAGCTGGCCATTTGTACTATTCACATTTCTCTACTCTAACTAATTTTGGAGTTTGCCCTAATTTAGAGTTTTTACTAGTTCTATTTCTTGAATTTTCTAATTTTTTGAATTTGGGTCTAAGTCTAACTAACCTGCTATATATAGCAAATCATTTCAACAAAACAAAAACAAAACAAAAAAAACAACTTGCTATAGCAAATTCTTTACCTCCACATCAAGCAACCATTCTGCATCAACGTTTCATGTTCTCGTTTCGTTCACGTTAGCCTCCAAGCCACGCTTGCATAAGTTGGATAATGTCGGTTTTGTTTTCATCCTTCTGACTCCATCTTGACTATCACCAACGGTCCTCCTGACCCCGTCTTGACTACAACCAGCTTGGTGGCCATGGGGGTGAAGGCGAAGGTCTACGAAACGACATCGGCAATCGTTTTGTGTACTACAACATAAAGCTTAACGGAGAAGAAGACCAAGGGAGGTTGCGTTTTTTATGTTTCAACACACATATAAATGACATCGCCCAACTTATGTAGACGTGTATGGAACAATGACGTAGAACGTTGATTTGAATGGTTGCTAACATGGAGGTAAGGAACCTGTTATAGCATATCAATTTAACCAAATTCATAAAATTAGAAGGTAAAAAATTAGTAATAGTATAAATTCTAAATGAGGTCAACTCCAAAATTAGTGAAGATCAAAAAGTGTGAACGACTAAATATTGAACTAATTATTTATGATGACATTTAAATTTGATTAGTATTCAGTCCAACTCCACCATTGAGCATATGACAAGATAGAGGTTTAGTAGAATAGTATGGCGTTGTTGGATTCAAATTCAACGTTGATTAATGTAATAGTCAAACTCTAATAACAATTTTCTCACAAACCATATATTGGATCTTGCCTTATTACCTACCCGGAGTGAACTTATGATCATAGAAAAATCACACCATATCATTATTAAAATTGTCTACTTTCCATGGATTAATTTTCTATACATAACCAATGGCACGTGGGCCAAGTGGTTAAGCACTTAAGTTTTCCATTCGAGGTCTTAAGTTCGAGCCTCCTTGTCGGCGGTATGGGAGGAGGGATTTTGGGTTATTTGAGTGGAGTGGGGTTTGAGTTATAAAGGAGAGCTACCCTTGTTGTGTAACTCATTTGATCAAAAAAAAAATTCTATACATATATCCTACATATAAAAAAAAAATTATATTCAAATCACAAAAATTTTAAAAAATAAAAAATAAAAACAAAAACAAACTAATTAATTTGTAGTCTTTAGTTTGTTACAACCAATAAGAACACACAAGGTACATGAAAAAAGTTTAGAGTTGTCCATACATGCTTGTTTTGATGAAGATCTAACCTGATTGACATGTTATTAGTATTAATTTCAAATTATACTTTCAGGTGTTTGTGTTGAGCACGTCATACGTGTTGTGACTAAATAATCGTGTGTGTGAGATTTATAGGCTCAATATAATTAATAAATATTTTAAATTTTCCATCACAAATATGACACAATTATAAAATGCGATCACATCAAGCAACGTCAAGTGCCATCGATTATGTTGAAGCTTGATTTTCAACAAGCTTTTGATCGGGTAGATTGGCGCTTCATTGATTCTTGTCTACGTCAAATGGGTTTCGGTGACCGGTTTCGCATGTGGATATCTTCATGTCTTAGGTCCCATATGTCGGTTCTCGTCAACGGGGTTCCTACTCGAGATTTCATAATGTCGCGAGGGGTAAAGCAAGGCTGTCCGCTTTCTCCGTTTTTGTTCATAATAGTTGCCGAGGCCCTTCACCTATTACTTGACAAGGCTGAGTCTTTGGGTAAGCTTGCGGGGGTTCGGGTCGGCTCGGTTTCCATATCACATTTACAGTTTGCGGATGATACGTTATTGTTCTTGGATGCCGCGGATAGAGACACGACTATTCTGAGTGTAAGATGGACGTTGAGATGCTTTGAATTGATTTCCGGACTTAAGATCAATTTTACAAAATCGAGAATCATCGGCTTAAACATGACAGTTTCGGATGTATCGCAAGTGGCAACAATCCTGGGCTGTCAAATGACCTCGCTGCCCATTGTTTATCTCGGCTTTAAACTCGGGTGTAGTCCCTTTCGTGCTAGTACTTGGAGTGGAGTAGTCGCGAAATTCAAATCTCGACTAGCATCGTGGAAGTCGAAGTACATTTCGCTCGGAGGACGCATCACGCTCATTCGTTCGGCCCTCACATCGCTCCCCTTGTTCTATATGAGTTTGTTTCAAGCTCCAAAGAAAGTAATACGCGAGCTTGAAGCAATTGAGAGGCGTTTCCTTTGGGCCGGGAATGACACAACCAAAGGCATTTGTAAAGTTCACTGGTCGATGGTGGCTATGAAGAAAATTCATGGCGGCTTGGGTATTAGGCAGCTTCGTCTCGCCAACTCGAGTCTCATGGCGAAATGGTGGTGGCGTTTCGCTTCGAAAAAATGGGTCTTTGTGGAAACGAGTGCTGTGTGCAAAGTATAATTGGCGTCATGGGGATTGGGCAATGGGTGATCTGCATATTGGAACCCCCTCCCCTTTCGTTAAACAAATTCGCAACCTCGGGCGTGTCGACAACTTTCAAGAGGCAGTCGGTCGAGGTAGTATGCAGTGGTCTGTGGGGGATGGAAGGAGTGTTTCATTTTGGTCGGATCCATGGATTGAGGACGTCCCATTGGCGCAAAAATACCCCAGGTTGTACTCTCTTAGTTTGTCCAAAAGACTCTCCGTGGCTCAACATTTTTCACCGTCCACTGTCCCGCGATGGAGTCTAAATTTCCGGCGTCGTTTGCATGTTTGGGAGGAAGAGATTGCTGCACAACTTCTAGCTTCCCTTTCTCAGGTTATCATCAGACCCGACGCGCCAGATCGCATTTCATGGAAGCATGGTCTAAAAGGTAAATTCGCTACCAGTAGGGTATACAACTTGCTGTATGGCACCCAGTCTCGTTCTCCATGCGCCAAACTCATTTGGCAACCTTGGGTGCTCCCAAAAATTCAGAGTTTTGCTTGGTTGGTTTACCACAAGTTCATTCCCACCTTGCGTTTTCTGGCGGAAAGAGGGATTATCAATGCTTCCACTAGTTGTGTTTGCAAATTATGCAACTTGGTTGAGGAAGACAGTGACCACTTGTTTGTCCATTCTTCTTGGAGCTTAAATGTATGGATGAAAGTGTTATCATGGTGGTCTGTTGCCTCGGTTTTTTCGGCTGAGAGTGGCTTGCTTCTTCTCTAATGGGGTTCGTTTTTTAAGGGATCGAAGGTGGTGAGCCGGGCTTGGATGGCAGCTTGTCCAGTGGTATTTTGGCACATCTGGCTACTTCGTAACAGACTGCACTTCAGAGACGAGATTGAGCCCATTCAAGAGACTTTTGGCAAAATCAGGTCTTGCTTGTTTCACATTGTCAGATGTTATTTTTCTACACCTTTGGACGCTGCAGTGTTTGCTCAATGGTGTTCATCACCAGCATCATGTTTTGCTTAAGGAGTTCTTGTTCTCCTTTGCAACTGCATTTTTTATCTTTGTTTTCATCACCAACTACAGAGGCAATTTTTTGCTGCTGTTTCCTTTTATTTTCTTTTGTATCTTGTTTTGTACTTTTTTAACCTTTGGGTTTATTATAAAAAGTACCGCTCGTCTTATTAAAAAAAGATTATAAAATGTGTGAGCCTAAACTCACCGATATTGTGCAAGCTAACACACAAATAGCAAGTTCTAACAAATCGTAAAATGGACTATTATTTTTGTACCGGTAATCATTTTCTCATATTATGATTAAAGATAATCCAACATTTCCAAGATAACTATTTTTATTTCAGTTTACATTTGATCAGAAATAGAATCAGACTGTGACTCTTTATAGGGACCGTAAATTTGTACGCGTATAATGCTCATGAGTGGAAGCTGCAAATTAATGATGAACATTAATTAGTACATTTTCAGATTTCCCGCCCCATCACATGCCAATTGGTACGTTATGGCTCTGTCGCAACCTGGTTGGAGAAAATCAACCAAACCAAACCGGTTCTGGACCACCTACACCAACTCCATGATACATATACATACAGGGTAATTACACGTTACTATTCTTTTAGATGCCGATTTATTATGTTACTATCTTGTTTTATCATGTTACTATCCTGTTAGATTTTTTTATCACGTTATTACCCTGTTAGAGAGTAAAATTTCGTTAAAATTAACAGATAAAATGGACGGAAACACAATTTCGATTTAACAAAATAGTTACATGAGAAAAATTCTTTACAGTAGTAACCTGTAATTACCCCTATCAGTCGAATGATATAACTTTATATCAGTCGAATGATATAACTTTATATCAGTCAAATTAATAAGATGATGACATCTCATATATATTCTGCTCACACAAACTCACTTGAGGAGGATAAGTAACTTTAAATGAGGTGTCATCATTTCATTGACTTTATTAAATTACAACTAATATAACTTTATATCAGTAGACTGATACACATTTTACTCATATATATAAATATATATTCAATTTTGATGGAAATTGAAATTACTTAAGGCCAAACCAAAACTTCCTTCAAAGTACCACTATTTTTATTTCAAAAATACTATAATCGATCGAGTACAAAAATATTCACATGTATATTTCATCAATGTTGAAGGAAGGCAGTTGTTTTTTTGGCGACAAACAAACAGACCAAATGAGCATAAATCACTGTTTATATCAGCAGAGAGTCCGTCCGTTCGTCCGTTGAGGCAACAACGAGCACTTGTTTGTTTGTTTGTCTGTGAAGCCAGCCTCGGCTAATCTTTTGGTAATAAATTAAATTAGAGAATTACTAATTAAAGGCTTACTAGCTAGATAGAGACCCCAAAATCAAAATCTATCGGTAAGATCGAAGAACAGCTCCACAGAAGGTACAGATAATAGCTCTCCAAGACTTCCAATAGAAGGGAACGGAACAGAATCTGGTGGCTGTCTTCATATCGGCCACGCTGGCTCCGCCGCCGCACCTTGAGCACGTGCCGGCCCACGGCTTGCTGCTCCGGATCTTCCGCGTCTGGTCTACGAGGAAACAGTAGAACACCATTTTCACTTTCACTTTGGGTTTTATTTGTTAGTTAGAGAAGGTTGTCGGGAGAGTAAGCTAAGCTAAGGTGTATATATATGGCTGAAGGGGAGTTAAAGATCGAGCAGCTTGGATCTGTTACTTAGTGGCTTCAAATTCAAACAAACTATAAAGCGTTGGATATTTATGATGAGGCAGTAGAGTAGCTGTTAGTTAACAATGAAGATTTTGACCGACCTGTAGATTAGTGCCGCGTGGGTGGCGAGAAGAGATCGGGGCCGTAGACGTGTATAGGAGAGGAGTGGGAGTGATAGATAGAATACAGGTGTGGAGATTAATGAGAGGGGGCAGCTGGCAGGTTCCAGTTGGAGCCATCGGTTTACGTACGGCGACGCTGAATTGATTGAGGCGAAAGCCGTTTGTTTTCTTCGGTTTAGTATTTGTTTACATGGTTTGTTTCTTGTTTTTAGTGCAGAAAAATAAGAACCGCATGTAACATGAGAAATTTGGTTACTAGAGATCTTTCACATGCCTACTCATTTTTAAATAATCATAAGTGTTATTTATTTATTTTTTTGTTTGAAGGGAATTACGAATGTATTTTAATATAGAGAA
>JAYMTK010001722.1:0-15597 GCA_036897405.1 Pelargonium myrrhifolium | reverse complement strand
GTCCAAGGTTGTTTTTAAAAAAAAATATGGACCGAGGGCTAAACGCAAAATCCGACCAAGTCTAGGGGGTCCAGAAGTATTTAACCCTTTATTTATTTATTTTTATGTTATCTTCAACACATTTCAGAAAGTATTGAACCTTGTTCTCTTAGATATTCAAATTCAAATTCGACGTTTTGTTACTATAGCTGTCGATTTTAGTGCTTGCGGCTGCGGTAGCTTTACTAGCTTGTATGCATGGATTTCTTTCTTTCTACTGCCATTATTACTACATTGAGTTATGATTTTGAAACAATCTGTTTTGTGGTGCTCATTTAAACATCAAATTGCAGACTGTTGAGAAAAGACCTCGAGAAATGATGCTAAGGCGTGAGTTTGCCAATGCAGTTGGTTATCTGAACCAAATTCTTACAGAAGAAAACCATCTCAAGTTTATCCATTGGGATTTTCACAAATTTGCAAAGAGGTGAGCATACGATTCTTTCCTTCAATGTGAGCTTTCAGTGAACTTCAGACTAACCTATTTTAGCTTTTGTTTCAAAGCAAGTCGGCCAATGTTTTGGCAGTTTTGGGTGCTGTGGCTAGTGAAGCACTTGATTTGACTGGCTTTTACTATAGTGGGAAATCCACTGTTATAAAAAGGAAAGCCAACCAAATTTCTCGGACAAGCACGGGCCGGTATGTTTCTAAATAGTAGTTCAGCTTACTGATATACCTTTGATTTTGTCAGTTGCAGCTTCTTCAAGATTGCGCATTGATCTTCTGTCTTTATTTAAGTGATATGAACTATTCACTAAATGAGATATAACATCAGATTGATTGTCGATTGTGAAGCATCTATTTATACACATTCTTTGGTTTGTTAAAAGCGTCGGGACTTATCAATTTTTGGAAGCTGCTAAGACGAAGCATCAGAACCAATGACATTGCTATATCTTTCAAGAATATAGCTCTAATTTATTGTAGCAGTTCTTATGATTCATTTGGCCTGATGTTTGAGTTGAGCTATGTTGTCTTGACATGGGACAGTCCTTGATATGAAATTATAGGCTGAATGCAATCAAATTGTCCTGGCAGAAGCTAATTAGAATACTTGGTTTGTTTTCTTATAACTTGCTTCTATTTTCCGTAGGGATCCTTCTCTCAGAGATCTTAGAGCCAATTCTGGCGATCTTGCAAGGATTGGAACTGCTAATGAAACTGTGAATTCTGCCACTAATCGAGAAAGGGAGGGTGAGTCTGAACAGAATAAAGGGGATAAGTATAGTGGTGTGGGATCACGCTTTCAAAGTGGAGTTCTGCGCACCAATTGTATTGATTGCTTGGATCGTACAAATGTAGCCCAATATGCTTATGGTCTAGCAGCTCTAGGCCGCCAACTTCATGCAATGGGTTTGACTAATGTACCTAAAGTGGATGCGGATAGTAGCATTGCAGCAGCTCTTATGGATATGTACCAAAGCATGGGGGATGCTCTAGCCCACCAATATGGTGGCTCTGCAGCTCACAACACTGTACGCCTCTTGAGTTAAATACGTGCTTTTTCCTTTTCTGTATAGATTATTGAACACCCGCAATGCATCAGACTCCATGATACCAATGATTTACGTCACTTTTTAGGTATTCCCAGAGAGGCAGGGAAAGTGGAAAGCTACAACACAATCTAGGGAATTTCTCAAGTCTATCAAGCGCTACTATAGTAATGCTTACACAGATGGAGAAAAGCAAGATGCGATAAATTTGTACTCATCTATCCTAGTTGTTCTTTCTTTATTTATTTTTATAATTACTGTTTTACTTTCTTGTTGGTCCAAAAGATGGAATTTAGCAAAACAAACTTATACTAGTTTCTTTAGAATTCTAGGATATATACCTGCTGGCATTAACTTTCCTGGTTATTCAATCTTCATGCTAACCTATTTTCTTTCCGCACTTTTATGTCCTCAAACTGTGTTGTTTTGCTGCTCTACCAGATTTCTAGGTTACTTCAAACCACAAGATGGGAAACCTGCTCTTTGGGAGTTGGATTCTGATTATTATCTTCATGTGTCCGGGATGGGTGATGACCTTTTTCCTGACAAGAGGTAAAATTCCCATGTTCTGTTGAGTATTCTGTGTGTACATATGAGCTATGTATGTATTCATGTGCGCACAGACATCATGCGCTTATATACATAAGCATATAGATCAAATTTGTAGGTCAAAATGTGATTTCTTCAGTTGATGCTTCCTTCAGAAAGATCTGGAGGCCTTAACCTATGTATTATTTTCTTCGCTTCTTAATTGTGTAATGTGTTTGATGTTCCAGCTGTTTAGAACCTAGTGTAATACCTGGAACTGGAGCTACTCTGTCTCCTATTCCAGCTTGCAAAGAAGATTTCTTACGAATGAAGTTGACGTCATTTGATAAATTGATAGAGAAGACATGCAGTTCAATTAGGAATGTAAGACTTTGTAGTGAAGCAGATAATAAACCAGGCGGTGGTACAGGGACTTCTGGTGTGGCTCCTGATGCAGCGTAATTATTCCACCATACTTAGCTTTTAACTTTATTTTTATTTTTGTATAGTTTTGCATTGCTTATTGCCTATTACTATTCAATATATATATATATATATATATATATATATATATATATAATGCTCGTATATTGCCAGTGGCTTTTGCTGATAATTGCTGACATTGAACAACTTGTGTCCAGTGAAATACAACTGAAAAGTCCGAATTGGCTTTTTGGCCAGAGGAAGTACGAGGAAAGTGGCTCTACACCCAAAGGTCAGTCACGTGAAATTGCAAACAGAGGATCCCAAGATGAGATGGGAGTCGATGGCTTTTGTGATCTAAATTGGCTTTCTTCTGGTGGTAATATGAGCGAAGAGGACATCTTCCAGAGGTATCTAATATACATGCATTGCACTCTTTTCCAGTATTCTTAGTTACCATGGCATGTTCATTTTATGAGAAGTTGGACTCTTTTACAAGTCTTGTGGATTTTGGTTCTGACCAGATACATCTGTTCTCCGTTTTCTTTTGAACTTGTACAATAGAGCGTTATATCGGAAAATTTTATGGGGCGCTTATCTTGGATCGCGCCTGACACGGTTTCTTGTGGTTTTGTTTGAAGGTACCTTGCGATGACATCAGTCAATGAAGCCAATGGATGGTATGGAGGAACTCTGCTCGGTGATCAAGATGAAAACAGCGAAATATATAAGCATTATGCCGACTTATGTCAGGTAGTATCATGTTATACACTTATCAGCTTCATTTCATGTCGCATGCTCTCATTTTCTTGCGTTATGCTAACAAGTTTGTCTCTTTCTTGGTTTCTATTTCTCACTTCCACAGCAATCATTAAATGTTTCGAAGTAAACAGGAATTGATTTTGATTTTGATGATGAATACGGATTGTTTTTTGCAGGGGCTTGCCATGGAACCCTTTCAACATGATCCCGAGAAGGAAAAGCACTATGCTGATGCACTACGAATGGGTGCAATTGATGTGGTGGACAATGCTGCTGTTGAAGCAGAGATGGAAGCAGCTCTGAACGAGTACGATTTGATCGGTTCTGATCTTGGAATCATACCAAAATCATGTAAATCCTTTGCAGAGGACCCGAGCAGGTTGTCGAGATGGATTATTGGGGAAGAGAAGGTGCCTAGGGTATGACATACATATATAATACCCTGTAGGGACCTGTAAATCATCTATGTTAATTTTGTGAATCAGTGTCATAATTGTTGAGAGAAGTGTGTATAGATCAAGTATAGAGCAATATTGTTTTCATCATATATATACATACAACTGATTTCTTTACGATTTTTTATTTATTTTTAAAAGTAGCTCTCTGAAATCTGGTTGTTTCCTTCATAATTTAGTAATACAATTGTGAATGACAGGTTTCATCATTACTCAGTGAGGCATTGTTTAGATGCAGCCCAAAGCACCATTTTTTCACCAACATGCACTGAAAAACTTAGTAGACCCTATTTGGCTCGCGAACTTTTTCTTTGACCCAAAATGGTCTCTGAACATTCGTATTTGGTCTTTTTGTTAGAACTTTTTTTTACCCAAACATTGGCAATTTTCAGTCAAACAAAAGTTCAGGACCAATTTAGATGCAAACTTGTTCACAAACCATTTTGGGTAAAAAAGGATAGTTAAGAGGCCAAATTGGTTCTTTTACCAAAAAACAAAAATACAGCGCCTCAAATTATTGATACGAGATGTCATATTTCAAGTCATATCCGTGTTGGGTCCAATAACTACGGGTTAATCTCATCGAAAGATTGAGTGAAGTTCTGGGTTAAGTCATCAAGTAACACAAGCTGTGTTCTTGGTAAACAATGAAACAAATTAATGAACTCACGCAATGTATACATTTCGCATGGCATAAATATATCCCATTCACATACATATAGACTAGACGATCGAAATGAACAGTTTATGTCGCTAACTAAAAAGAACTTGAGAAAGTATCAAGCAATCAAAATAGTAAGGCAAGCAAGCAATCAAATTGGCAGTAAATGGCATATCCTCGAGCTGATCAAAAGCAATATCGGTCTTAACACACATGGAAGCACCTATAGAATGCTAAAACCCGAGAGCATAAACATGATCTTACGTACGCAACGCCTTTAAAGTCTACAGGAAGGCGTCCTTCTCGAGGAGCTTTAGTACCTCGTGTTGGTTGTTCAACTTGGCAACATCAATGGGAGTCTTGCCGTCCATGTTCTGAAGAGTGCTGCAACAAGTTCAAAAGACAGACAAAGTCACGTGAAAGAGAAGGCCATAAAATAGTTGGACTAATATAACCAAAATGATATTGGCTTACACAGCAGCGCCATTCTCCAGCAAAAGTGCTACGCACTCCTTCCTCCCATAACCGGCTGCGTAATGGAGTGCAGTATTCTTGTTCTTGTCTAAAGCGTCCACTGCTGCTCCTGCCTCCAGAAGGATCTGAGCACACTTATCCTGAGATCAACAACCATGTGTTACATTTATACAACTAAAAAGCTCATCCATTGAGCAATTTCATAAAAGACGCTTTGAATCATAAAACACGCTGGGATTATAAGCATGCCTAATAACTGGCAGAGGCCCATTTTAAGCAAAATACTCAACAATCCTAATATGATACCAATTATTCAAGCATGCTCATCAGTATGTACACTTTGATATTACAAGATGATCACCTGGCAATATAAAACAGATGTATTATCAGACTACTAACAAAACAAAAGTGTTTGTGATGGAGACTATCATACCTCACCATATCCGCATGCAAAATGCAAAGCTGTCCTTCCCTCTGAATCTTCTTCGTTCTTGTCGGCACCAGCTGCTAGAGCAGCTTTTAAACCCTAATAAATGAAGTAAATAACTTTAAGTATCACACATCAGCTAATAAAACTCTGTACAGATGAATAGTAAACCAAACATGACCTTCTTACAGATGAATAGTAAAGACACTTGAAACACCGACATAGAATTATTACAGAATGACTCTTTCGCATGCACCGAAACCATTCTAATTACTTGTATTATGTAGTACAAGTAATGCATTAGGTAGAGATGTGTTGGTAATAGACTACTTGCATTAGGTAAAGTTTAAGTTCCCATCTACTAAACCTAACTCTCTAGACTCTAATATCTGCTGATCAGTGGTCAGCAACATACAAACTGACTAGTAATCACTATTACGAGAAAATGATATGTAGTACCTCCTCATCACCAACACTAGCAGTATGATGAACAATTGACTCGTCCTCGTTTCCAGCTTCTTCTGCTTCATCTGGACCTTCATTTTCAGCTGAGGTGGCTGCATCTCCAGTAACTGCAAGACCCATAGCTTCACCTAACTTCTGCAGGATATCTTTGTCATTCCAGTACCTACAGCAGCAGAAATGTACTTCCTCAGGACAAAGTGCATCCCCCCTTTGAACCTAACTTGTTAAAAACAACATAATGGAAAAGTGTAGCACAAGTATTTCAAACCTCATCATAGCAGCAGGGCCACCACTCTCTATCTCTTCAAGAATAGGCTTCAAAGATGGATCTTCTTTGATGCGTGCCATTCGCTCCTCAAGTTGGTCTTTGTTTGTAGGATTTGCAAAGTTCTCGAGCATGCTAGACATTGATGGATCCTAAAAAAGAAAGTACAATTTTATCGGGGGATGCTCTTCCATGGAACTTGCACAAAGAATGATAACACTGGTTTGGTATGGAAAAGAAAATAAATACCTGCATTAAAGCATTCCCAAGGCGCTCAGCCATGGTCATAAACTGAGGATTCTGCATAACTTGTTGCATAGTGGAGTAATATTGTTGTGTATCAAACTGAGGGAGACTTTCTTCAGCAGGTGCAGATTGAAAAGTCTTCTGCAGCTGCTCTGCCATCTGATTGAATGCAGGATCTTGTGCTATTTGAGCAGCTAATTCCTTAATGCTTGGATCCTATGTGCATCATGTGATAAAGATTCATGTTTGGATTTCAAATAATTTCAGGATAGTGACTAGCTCAAAATCTAATATGAATAGTTTTTTGGATAATATGATAAAAAGTCAAATCACCGGCCCAAGATTATAGTTAAACTCATTGACATGGTGAGCAATTATTGATTTATATAGAAAATGCAAATAGATGAACAGACTACAGGCTCAAATCTAGAATGCTAAAACTCACATTAAGAAGACCAGACATTGCAGAGAAATCAAAGGGATTGGGTGGAACTGGAAATCCAGCTCCAGGTGGAGGAGCAGCAATCCCTGGTCCTGATGGCTCTGCAGAGGATGTTTCAGATTTGGAGATTGCCTTCTCATCTGAAAAGATAGGATATACATGAGAGGATTAATTAATGATATAAATAAATATACCAAGCATGATAAAATAGGATCAAAAGACCTACAAAGGATTACCCCTTTAAGCATATGCATAATTAAGATACAAAAAGGTTAAAGTACTCGATTGCAATATGAATGAAGACAAATTAAAACATTCAAAAATCAAACTGGAGAGAAATAGATGGGACTTGTATAATGTATTAACCTAGAAGAAAAAAAAGGTTTAACATATCTAAGCTCCTCAATAGTTGATCGAAAAACAAGGGAAAAGGTGCAAGTACTCTATTTGCTGTGTGATCGTGAGAAAAAATTGAAATGCAAGACTAAAGAAAATTGATGGGACTTGCGTATGCTAAGTACAAGAAATAAAATTCTACACTCTTTTTAGTGGGGTGAAAAACAAGGAAAAAGTAATATATGTGCTTCTCAGACATAAGATGAAGAGCAGCAGCACTATTTACACTTAGCCTGTAGCCCAAGCACGCATCCAGTTTGACCACCATGCTTACGACATACAAGGACGGGTAATTTGATCAAAACTGAGGGGTGCAGCTGTAATATAATCTCAAATTGGAAAGAAGAAAAAAAGTGCAAGCAAAGTTCTTCTACAGTTCCACTTGTTTCATGTTCTGCAGGAATCAATTACTAGGTTTGATACATCACACTATGTCGTAAACATAGTTCCTAAAAGTGATTGCTGCAGCCGGTAATGGATTTTCTCAAATAAAGTGCAAGAAGCAATTGATGAAAACCATGATAACTTTTTTCACATCCAGAATATAACAAATGCACCCAAACTACCCTAGTTTGCACCCGGCACCACTCTGCTATTCTCATTACCCCACAACAAAACAAATCCAGAACCACAACAAAAACCATTGTTCCCATCTAGCTTCATTACCTAACGATCCCAATTCTCCAACATGAACACACATTCTCACCATTAATAAAACTCAGTGCATACCTAAACCAAACCATAAAAATAAAACTGCAGATCAAACAATTATCATCACATCAAATGACAAAACGAAGAATTCAACTTCAATACACAGATTTAATCAAATTTAAATTAAATATAAAAAAAATCCAGAAATGGAGCTTACCAGCAGGAGCATCCTTCTGCGAATTCGAAGCCATGTCAACTGCAAAACCCGAGAAAACAATACGAACAAAGAGGAATCAGAGCAACGAAACCCAAACAGTAAACGATCTAAGCAATCAAGCTAAGAACATCAATTCATGGGAAAATCAAAATCAAATGAAAAGTTGAATTCATTTCCATGAAGTCGAACACCAAAATTAGAGAAATGAATCAAAATTCGAACCTGATGCGATCGGGGCAGAGCGAAAACGATAGAGAGAGAGAGGTGTGAGCTCTGGAGATTGGGAGTAGATAGAGAGATTGAACTCAAAACCCTATTATTTCACCACCACCACCTATTTCATAAATAATTGAATCCCAATTTTATATAAAAATAATCTTTTGCTTTTTTTTTTTCTTCAATATTTTATTTTATTGTCTGTCCATATTCTAAATACTCGTGAATTTTACAATTGACTCTCTTAAGAAAATTTTAGCTTTGAATAATGTAAAAAAATTCAATCTTAGACCACACAATTTTATAATTTTTTAAAAATTATAAAAAAATAAGTTATGATCCAATAAATAAATAATAAAAATAAATATTGAGTAGGAAGAAAATAAAAGCTAAAAAGTGGGCCCAAAAAAAGAAGCTCAATCCTCTATCTATTTGGAATTCCCAAAACCCAAAACGTATGGCTCTTTGCGGATTGCGATTTACCTCTTTTGTCATCCTTATTTTTCTACTTCTCAATCTATACACAAAAGTTAAAATGAAAAAGTGGTTTTCAATACATCATTGTACTGATAATTTTGACACAATATTTTATACTCCATTCGTATTAAAATAAATGTCTCTTTTTGTAAATCTTATTTGAGAAGTAAAAGTAAAAAATTTACCAACGATAATTTGTAATATGTGCGAAGAGAATACATTCACGAATGTATCTTTCAAAAAAATTAAGAGAATATAAAGCAATGATGAAGTCAAAAGCGAGTTATAACTGAAATCAAGTAAAAACAATAATCATTTGCTTCATATGTTTTTTCATGTGTCTGACTTACTATTTTATTTTTGTACGAATATAATACTAAATATGTTTTGGTACCGTCCACGAAATATAAACTAAAGAACTAAATTATCTCAAAAACAAAAACTTTCTTAACAAATTAGATTTCCTAACTAAATTCAAAATCTCAACACTTCTATCTTCATTTAAGTGTAGAAAGTAGCTTGTGGTTTCCAATATATAATTTAGTAATTAGTATATATATTTTTTAGAGTAATATGGACATCAATTGAGTGATATAATTTTATATCAGTTGCACTAATAAGGTAATGACACCTCATTTAAAATCATGGATGCAGACGGATCGCTCCGTTCCCAAAAATTCACTTGGGTGGGTATAAGTGAAATTTATTGAATGTCATCACCTCATTGACTTGGTTAAATTGCAACTGATATAAAGTTATATCAGTCAACTGATACACATTTTACTCCATTTTTTAACATTGACTTCACACTTCCTTGTTCTTTCAAACTTTGAAAATTGATAGTGTAATCAAAGGATGACAGAAAGTCATACACAAACAGAAAATTGGAAACATAAAAGAAGAGAAAATATATTTCTTACAAAAGATGAAAATATATTAAAAAAAAAACTCAACAATCCAATATTAGAACAATCTCATTCAGCAACAAACAGTGTATATGATAAAAAATAAAGACTTGTACTTTAGAGTTCAGAATATAAATATCTCTATTGGAGTAAACAAGCTCTTATAAATTACTAGTACAAAGAGGAACACTGAATAGCATCAATTGAATGAAAAGAATAAGCAATATATAGCATGATAATTCTATGAAAAATAACATCACTGTATTTTCTATACGTAGTTGATGTACAATAACTGAAATCAAATCACAAACATTTCCAAATCTTACCTTTCATGTCGGCTCCATTTGCTCGGGAAAATATAATCGGATCAAGAAAACTCATAGTTCTATCTCAGCTTCCTGATTGGCAATGCTCGTCCGAAAAGCTTCTCTACTTCATCAGCTTCCATTTTCAACTCGCTCAAAATATCCATCTCCTCTTTATTAAGTCCCCGGAAGAAGTTTTCTTGATCTTGTTGAAACTCTTTAAACCCTTCAGCCAATCTCTCGAGCAAGGTCCTCTCAGTTTTCCCGACTTTCTCCACCTCCCCTTCTATCTCACCTTCTATCTCTTCAACTTCTCGGATTATTGTCCTCTCTCCTTCCTCTACCGTCTTTTCCAGCCTCTCTACAAGGGGAGGCTCGGGTCCACAAGTGTTATCTGTTCTGATAAACGTGTTGAAGTCTCGTCCAACACTTTTAGCAGCATTTTGGAGTTCGGGTACAATGCTTTCAGGAAGAACTGCACTTCTTGTGTAAATAACAGCGCCGCCATATCCATCCCATGCATCATTTCTTCCTCGATAGTACACAAATACGTAGTCATCTGGTTGGTTCTCTATCTTGGATGACAGAATGTACCTGCACAAATACATAGTCATCTGGTTGGTTCTCTAATGTTCATCAACATTGGCAATACATACAAATCACGCTTGATTCTGCATATATACACGTAAAGAACTATATCTAGCATCGCGAGTCTAGTCTTGACTCTTGAACCTCTGGACCACGGATTTAATGTGTAGATAATAAAATCTTAGCAAATACGATGTCATGACTTAATAACTTTTGACTATAGTAGATCATGAAACCCTCGGATGCTTGTACATGCCAAGTGTCCTCGGAGCCGATTCGTCGTGTGCAATTATATAGTTTATTGGTATCAAAAGTTAATAATGTAGTTATCTTTAGAAGCTCAAGTGCAGGGCATTAGCTAAAGTGTACTTCAATGAAGTGAAGCACATCTCTAAAGTTCTGAATATATGAAGAATCATGAAAATACTAAAAGCGAAGACATAACAAATAAAAAAGTACTTATGCAGTCTATCATCTCAAGTTCTTGGTAATAAGTCGAAAGAAAGACATCTTTTTTCTCAAACACTTCCATGGGTTGTGTTTACATTTCCGACCCAAAAGCTTATGCTCTTAGGTGGTGGGGCATAGGAGCGTTGACACAGGTAACCTTTGATGTGGAAATCTAACAGATAGGTCCAAAGGTAGGAGCCTCACATTTTATGTGAATCGTAGTTTCTTATGGGACTGATGATTTTACTACAGACATTTAGCGTACCATCATTTTTTAAACAAAAACCAAATATAAATTCTAGCACACAAAAAGTGATCAGAGAGAGCCATCTAAGGGAGTTGTTGCAGAAGTGGACAATTACCAGTCATCTTGATAATGGAGATACTCGTTGTCGTGATTGTAAAGCACTCCCGGCTGGTCGGGATCTTGAGCGAATCTCTGAACAGCAGATCGGGTAAAAAAGCCACCATCTGGAGTTCGTATTCTCCAAGACAAATTTCCCACAAGTCTGTCCGATTCTGTATGAAACTCATGCAATTGACAATCAAAAGTGTCAAAGGTAGGGTTTAAGCCACTAGTAATGTACCACTTCCCGCTGAAATCTGCCATGTTAAAGCTTTTTACAAGTACAGCAGGATCGGGAACGGGAAATTCTCCCACATCAGATTTTCGCGGTACACACTTCTTTCGCGAGACTGCACACTCATTGAACTCATCTACGACACTATTTTCAAACAGGTCCCCGCATTTTATCTGCAACCAAAGAGCAGCGGAGGAGTTTATACAAGTAGAACATAATCATGAACGTAATAACAGAAACTTGATAAACTAACCTGACACTCAGTCTCATCAGGTCGATTGTTGCAGGTTTGTAGACAAGCAACATTGGCAGCACATGATGGGTTGGCAATGCACTTAGCAAGTTCAAGCCTAACATGAATAACAACTTCATTAACTATAATGAATGAAAACTTGATTCCCGGCACAGAATGATTACATTTATAGATCAATAGGTATTCTTAATGGACATGAAAACAGCCCGAAGGAAACCAGTATGCAGCAAAAGAGTTTGTGTTCCCAAGTTGAATCTGTAACCTTAAGGTCACATATAAGACAACAACCTTACCGCTGCTCCAAGGCTGACCCTCCAATCACTAACAGATATAAGAGGGAGAAATGTTCACAACACAGGTTTTATGTTTACGTTGTGAATTTAAGAAGGTGGATAACTTGTCCAATCATAACTGATTCCAAGAGCAAAAAATATGTCAGTTAATGCAGATGAACTCGTGAAGAAACTAAATGTCATTTCATGGTTAAGATCAAGAATGCCATATGCTTCGTCATAAAAAGATAATCACACCTGAGAAACTCAAAATCAACTTATGCATTCAACATAATTCTCAAACTTATGCAGTTCAAGGCCAATTTCTAGAGCTACAGCTAACAGGGTGGTCCAGTACACAAGATCCAAGTTCCAACCATTGTAGGGTATGAGGATGGTCATTTATGTACACAAGATCTCCCATGGTTTCCTGTAGTTAAATCTCTAAGAAGAATATCATATGCTCCGTCCAAGAATTTATGAAATGGGAAGTGAGTATTTAACACTGTTGTAAAGGTAAGAACTACAAAAGAAGAAGCATGGTATAGTAATGCCACAAATGATCAATTGATCATGTTTGATCGACCAAATATAAATTATAATGTACTGAGTAATCGATCAAGAAAATTCTGTAACCCAGTTTGATTTAATACCTGCATTCTTTGAGTAAGCAAGAACAAGTTTTCAGAGCATCAACAGCATTGGCTGACGGAATCACCAAGAGCATGCATGCCAATATTCCGGCTACTTTAATCAAATGTAATTGAGTTTGTTGTTTCAGAAGACTTGATAGCTTTTCCACAAGAACATCAAATGCCTCTTTTACCTGAAAAGATTAATTCACCGTACACGCAGATGTAAAATTTAGAAAAAGAAAAGTGGTATGAAAACACTGAATGCTAAAAAACCAAGAGTATATGTGTTTTGGGATCTACCTCAAGCTTACTTGTATTAGTACTACTCGATGATTTTTTGTTCTCCAGTCTTCCAGAGATTAGGTTCAAACATCTTGGTAGTAAACCACATTGATTTCTGTATGATTGTGACAGCATCAAGTGCCTTGACTTTTTGATATTGGACTGAAGTTTCACCACAACGATCCTACGAAAATGAATCGACCTCCTCCTGTAGAATCTTTCCTCAGTTGTAAGTCCTAATTTAGTATAAGAACTGCTGATATTTTCATCATAAGTCAAACGGATTGACCGAGGAGACAATGCCATACTTCAGTGCCTTGAATTCCAAATGCAACCTGGATATGATCATGCCATGTTAGTAGTTTCTAAATCTGCTTTATCTTACAAAGTTCACTAATTAAACACGTACTTAGGACATCATATTTGTAAATCGAAAAAATCTGTAAGACAAAATTTGTAATTTTACAAAATAAAAAACGTTTAAGAAAATAGCACCCAATCCAAAGCCTCGACTAATTGCTAGAGGGCCCAACTGTAATATGAAACAGTCACAAATTACACATCTAATCGATGTGGGATACATCAACACTCATAATCCAAAACCCTCAGAAACGCATGGCATCTCAAATTTATAAAAATATTCAATTTTTTTTTTTTGGTTGTGCATATCATAACAACAGAAATCAGATATAATTATATAAAGTCCCAATATTATAAAAAAAATCGCAAAATTTAATAAAGTACATTGTTAATTTGTTCTAGCTTCTAGCTCCCAACCCAAAAGTCCAGGTGTATATTCTTATCGTTATATTAAATTGTCACAAACTGCACATGTAGTTGATATAATATACATCAACACTAGCACTCCCATACCCTGAAACCCAAAAATATGTATGACAGGTTACAATGATAAAAATATATACTACAACAACCAAGCCATTTCCCAAATGATGTTGTGGTTGGCTACATGAATTCATTAGCAAAACAGTTTGGGATTTCTGCTCGTGTTCTCCCTCTCCACTCTATTTTATATAACACAATCTCCTCTATTAAGCCAAGTGCTATCATATCAACTTCTTTAACTTTTCACTTAAGCCTACCCCTACCCCTTTAAGTTTCTCCTAACTGAATTCTCTCTCCTTTCCTCACAGGGACGCTAATCTCCAAACACTCGACGTATCCAAATCACCTTAAACGATTTCTCCGCATCTTATTTTTAATCGGTGCTTTCATTCTTAATCATATACTTGCCTAGTTACAACACATCCACCTAAGGATTCTTATCCCGACTACCACTCTTCTAGTCCTCGAGGCCCTACACTCAGTGCCATATATAAATAAAACTAAATTTTGACACCATTTATTGGAAGATGTATATAATCATAAAAGAAAAAAAGATAATACTCAATCCGTTCCGAAATAAGTGTCCACTTTCCCATATTTTGAGAGATTAAGATACGTTATTCAGTGTTGGACTTTCCCCTTGTAGCCCTTTGTACTTTTGCTGTAGCAAACTCAAAAGATTCCAATTAACTTATCATCTAATTGATATGGTTGGTAATTCAGGCATGCCTAATAGAAAGTGAACACTCTTTTTTTGGACAGTATGTTAGAAAAAGTCTACTCATTAGATAGAGGGAGTACTAGTCTCCTCTTAAAACACAGTATATAGCTAAAACATGACAAATTCATATTAAATGAAACAAAACAACAATTCACGAAATGGGTTCATAAATTTAACAATAAGAATACTTTAAAAGACAGAAATTTAGCATGCAAGCAAGATTAATCTCATTTCCCCAAAGATGATTAAACGATGAAAACATGAAATTGATGGAGAATTTAAAGATTCTGAAACAGAAAAATCTGAATGGAAATAGAGAGGGAGAGGTGAGCTGACCTGAAATGGAGGCGAAGCAATGAAAATGAGAAATGGGTATTGTGCAGCAGGAGACGATTGTGTTCATGGCATGGCAGTTTTGAGACTCCTCAGAGAGAGATTAGAAGAAAGCGGAAAAGAGCGCCAACGTGTGTCCGTATGGATTTGGATCGTTCGGATGGATAATACCATCATCATCTTCGTGTGGAAACTAGGCCTTTAACGTTTAACCACTGCTACACGACGCCGTATTGTTTCCTTCCCGAAACAAAACAACCACGCTTTTATTTAATATCTTCCACAAGTTATCGATCTAGATATACAATAAGAGTAGTGGAGCTTGACCAACTCGATCTGCATTTTTATGAAATTTATCCAAAACACTAATTGACTTTATTTTGAATAAATTGAACTTACAAAACCATGTTTGAAAGTTAGATTTTCGCAAATTATCAATTTTGTTTCGGTCAAATAAATTAATGGTTGGAAATTAGAACAAAGATCTAATTAGTACGATTATTACGTCAATTCAATCCACTATGTTCATTATGTTGTTTTAAATAATGTATTGTTGTAACACATACTATATATAAAACATCTCAGTGTATTTTGCTCTAATATTTATGTATATAAAATTTGGAAAAAAACATTATAATGTAATCATCCTTCTTTTATTAACTTTGAAATTAGTTATAAGTTGCATAAATACGACTAAAGTTCAACACAAACATAACAAATAAATTATAAGAAATCGAAATCTTACTGATGCGGCTTAAATTTCTGGTTGCCACGTCAAGATCTGTACGTCGT
>JAYMTK010001721.1:0-15605 GCA_036897405.1 Pelargonium myrrhifolium | reverse complement strand
AATTAATACTTAGCAGATTTTCTGCAGTAGAATGTGTTTTATGATATGTAAATATTTAGTTTCTAAGAATAGAGTAGATTTAGCTATTTTATAGGCTGCAGATCTGTAATTAGCTTAATGATAGGGTTGTAAATCAGTTTGTCCCTTTACTATATAATGATGACTCTCCATAAGAGGAGACTTAGGTTTTTCCCTCACAACATTGTCAGCTCATACTAATCAAAATGGTTCTGATATGCTTACAAAGATTGTGCCAAGGGAGAAACTTGACGTTCATCGTTTGCTCACCGGGATGGAGATCGTACCTTTATAAAAAAGGAGAGGGAGAATTGTTGGGCCCTTTTTAAATTCTTTTTTGGGTCTAAACTCATTAAGCCTTTAAGACAACTTAAGTGAGGGTACAAAAAGAATATTATAGTATCTTGCTTGCTGCTGGAGACATCATAGTAAAGAGACAAAAAGAGCGAGAAAAAATAAAAGTGAAAGAGAGGAACAACTACAGTCATCCCCGGAGATTGAGTTGTTGGATTAGTCCAATTTTTGGACAGCTGCTTCATCTTATTGATATTTTGACCGTTGGGATCTCCATTTAGAGCTATGCAAGACCGTATCCTGAGTATTAGGCAGATTGCTCATTTGGGGATATTTTCTTATCTCTAATTTTGTTCTTTCTCCCATATTTCTTGATGAGTTGTTTCAAGAATATGATGATATCAAATGCCTCTAGTATTATCAAGGGAAGATTTTGTGTAATACCCATTATTGGTGATAGTGGAGATTTTTGGGGTGGACTCTAGTCCAGTGGTTATTCCCGCTTTGGGTTCTCACGCAAAAAGATCCACGTGTTCTTTGGTTTGTTTGCTATATGTGTTGTGTTGTTATTATTAACTACTTGTGCATATAGTGGTTACTTGATTTGCTTTATTTGTTTACTTCCTATTAGATTCAAACAAGGTTTGGGAATTTCCGCATTACGTTCTGATCATAGTAGTATCAAAGCCTATACTTGCAACATCTCCATCCTATTCTGATTCTGGGAGGTTGATGTCTACCCAACCCAGACCCGATGTGTGAAAAGAGAAATTGTTGGGTTTATCCCACATCGGTTGTGGAAGAGGTTGATGCTTTGAGTGAAAGCCTCACTTTTTGAGCTAGCTTTTGGGGTGAGAATGCTCAATAATACTCAACACAACATGCACTTCAATTCTGTTATTGTAAATATATACTTAACAAACAAAAAAATTGAATCGCATCTTCCCTTTTTCAGATGAAGAGTCTCATCAAATATGAGTTCCATTTCTTAGGGCATCCACAATGGCAAAAAAATAAAGGTTAATAGCATAAGTAAATGTACATTAACCTATAAAAAATCAATGTTTGAGCTTGTTTATTAACCACTCAATATATATTAACCTCTTAATAGAACTATCTTTTTTTTCATGTGTAACTTCCTCACTTTTTTATACAATACAATACAATACATAATATAATATTGTGGATTCCTCTATTATTTTGTTTTTTGTCCACCAATCAATATTAGTGGGTACATCTATTAACCCTTTTGGAGGTTAACCATTGCATGAATGAAAATATTCTATCAAGATGATGTGGCAAATAAGAGTTACATTATTAACCTTTTAAAGGTTAACCATTGTGGATGCCCTTAGTGACAATATTCTGAATAATTGCTTATACTGCATAATTCCATAATTAGCCATTATGTTATGCAATGCATATATTGCCTTCTCTTCCAACATGCAGGGGCCGATGATCAAATGGCCATTGGAATGGAGAACTTATCATCTCATATGGGTTCACTTGCATTGACAGAAATGGAATGGGATGCAAGCAATCAAGTTGAGGTGTCAACTATTGTAAATCATGAGAAGCACAGTAAAGTTCAGAATGCAGAATTGGATAACAGTCTGAGGTCTGATGTTGGGATCTCTTCATTGTCAACGAGGACAGCCGCTGTTCAGGACCAGCTCCATCAATTCAGAAACTTTTTAAGCCAACCTCAGTCTTCAGTTGCCGGGTCATCTTGTGCGACCACGACATCAATTCATTCAACATCGGCACCCATGCTTAACCCATCAACCTATTGCTCACGTTCTCACCGGGAGGGGAGTTCCCATCTACCAGTAGAGCCTTTTGCTGACTTCAATGTGAATGCTCAACCAGTAAGTCAAGGAGATGTATTGCAGCCTTCATATCCTACAGTAAAGGATTCCAAAGGGAAGGCTAACCAAACAGCTATTGCTGCCCAAGCTTCCACCTCCGTTGTTCAAATGCAAATGGGAGCTCAAGAATTCAACTCATCAAAGGAGCAAGGGATCAATGTGGCAAAGGACAGTGATATTGCGAAACACTCTTCTGCCAATGATGATGGATCAGTTAAAGGGAAAGGATTTGCAGGTGATGTTACTGACATACAATCTCCAGCTCCTTTGTCTAGAAACACATCTTCGGAGGTGAAATTAGAGAGTTCTAGGCCAGAAAAGCATGATAAAGTTGCAAGTAGTAAAGTCGCATCAGCGCACCGTAAGCGGAATTATGATCCTGAATTGTTTTTTAAAGTTAATGGGAAGCTTTATCAAAGGCTTGGCAAGATAGGTAGTGGAGGCAGCAGTGAGGTCCACAAAGTTATTTCCTCAGACTGTACGATCTATGCGCTAAAGAAAATCAAGCTTAAAGGTCGTGACTATGCTACCGCATATGGCTTCTGTCAGGAAATTGAGTATTTAAACAAGTTAAAAGGAAAGAACAACATTATCCAGCTTATTGACTATGAGGTACTTAAGTTCAACCTAAAACTGTGTGATTTAATGACATACTTATATGCTAATCATTGTTACATATTGCTTTCTTGTGCCATCACATTTAGATACGGAATCCATATTACTTCTTAGAAACTCAAACTCCATTATCCCATATGTCAGGGGAATGCTGTGGGTTATACTCGAAATAGTATGTTCCCCAATTTTTGACCATGCTGTTGTAGAGAAAAAAGATGTCTTTCTGACTGCTCCAATATGATTATTATTGTTTGATTTGATAATCATAGAATTATATATTTGCAGTACATTTGATAGCTAGAAAACCTAACTGGCATAAATCATCTTGACATCTGGACTGAAAAATATGAAAGATAGCCTCTTATAGCCTATTGGTCCATCCTGGCCAACCAAGTGGCTTGAAATAGCTTAAGCGCAGTTCCTTTAGGTGCAAACCATGAATTCCCCAAACAATCCAAAAGGCAAAAATGAGCTTATAAACTATTCTGCCAAAAAGTGAATAACTTTTTCATTCTCAGGCTCTCTTCTATGAACTGATTCATAGAGGTCCAGAACGCAATGGATCACCTTTAATGCCTTGACAGAATCTTGATGATAAGACTCCCTCTCCCTCCCGCTTTTTTGTTTGTTTTTGGACTTTTTCTACTGGACTTTTGGACAAATAGTTAACATGTAGATGGAAGAGAAACTTTTTTGGTATTGTACCCATAAAGTTGTAGAGGTATACCTTCTTTTATGGTAATAAAATTTATAATTTATTTCGTGCTGGGTGTGACAAACCTTCTGATGGATCAGTGCATTGGAAAGTAATTTTCTCCTGCATGTTCACTTTCTGTCTCTGTACTTCATAGCATATGCTGATTTTAGCGTGTGTATTAGCATCCCTTATTCTATTTAAACTTTAGGTATCTTTACTAATATCGTCAAATAATGCAAACACTAACACACGTAGAAGCCACTTTTCCTACTCATTATAGGAAAGCATATTTTTGTACTCCGTCTCAAAATGAGTGTCCACTTTCCCTTCAAGAAAAAAATAAGAATAAGTTAGTGTTGTACATTCTCTTATATACCCCCATGTGGATATAGTGTAACAAACTCAATTACTCAAGTGGTTCTAATCAACTTATCTTAGGAATATACTGGTAATTCATGTATAACTAAATTCTTTAAAAAGAAAGTAGACACTCATTTTGAGACAGGAAGTATTTATGTTTTCAATCTATAGTTAAGATCAATCACCGCACTAATTATTTTCTAATACCTCTTTTCTGCTTTAGCCTTGTAGTTAATAGAGAAGCATCAATAAAAAGACATGCAATTGCATGGCACAAAGTCATATGAACTCGTTTAGATTGTTATGTGTATGCCCTTTGCAAAATTCAATCACCTTAGATGTCTGGTTCCAGTTTTAAATATCTGATTTTTAGCTAATAGAGCACTTCTAATGCTTCCTCTTCTTATTAGGTCACAGATAAAACTTTGCTCCAGGAAGTCATGAGTAGCTCCATGAGTGGCTCCATGAGTAATAAAGATGGAAGAGTAAGGGATGATGGATGTATATACATGGTACTTGAGTATGGGGAAATTGATTTAGCTCACATGCTATCTCAGAAATGGAAGGAAGTGGATAGCTCCAACCAGTCTATAGATGATAACTGGCTTCGATTCTACTGGCAGGTGATTAACTATTTATTTATTTTCTTTATCTTCTCCATTTTCAGGAACTTTCTCGGAGTAGTGTTGAGAGAACAGCAAGTACCTTTTATGCCTAAAATGTGTCTAGTATTATTACATTGTAAGGAGGGATAATAAAACTTTCTATTCAATCTTCCAAACTATGAAGTATTGAAATAGGTAGTTTAGTTTTAGTTTATCATGGCGTTCTCTTCACACTAACTTCTACATTCTGCTTCAAATGCTTGGAAATATTTTGATCCTTTTATTATAAATGAAAATGCTGGAAATTTACAAAACTGATAAATTATATTGTTTCTTTGAAACTGTGTAGCAAATACTTCAAGCAGTCAACACCATTCATGAGGAACGTATTGTGCACTCTGACTTGAAGCCAGCCAATTTTCTTCTTGTCAAAGGTTCTCTGAAGCTAATTGATTTTGGTATTGCCAAAGCTATAATGAGTGATACAACCAATATTCAAAGAGATTCACAGGTACTTATGATTATTTTGGGTGTGTGTGTCCATTCATTTTTACCAATTAGAAAGTAGAGTTTCATCCCATTTTAGTGCTGCTAAACTGATAATTAGGTTGCTACATTAGAAAACTGCCTCTGATTTCTGTTTTGTTTGTGGGGGATGTTGTGGTTTTAACTGTCTCTCTCTCTCTATATATATATATATACATGCACTTCTCCTTGATGAGGGCACTCTCCATGCTGTCATGTACTTGGACATGTTTTATATTTATTCAAGCATTTGACAGAGCAGAGTACTTAACCATATGAAAGAATTTGATAGTTTTCTTCAGTTGCATAATACTGCATTCCATTACTGCAGGTGGGTACATTGAGCTACATGTCTCCGGAGGCATTCATGTGCAATGAGGATGATGCGAATGGAAACACCATAAAGTGTGGCCGGCCATCGGATATTTGGTCCCTTGGCTGTATCCTTTATCAAATGGTTTACGGGAGAACCCCTTTTGCAGAGTACAAGACATTCTGGGCCAAATTCAAAGTTATCACGGATCCAAACCATCAAATAACATATGAACCAGTTTCAAACCCATGGCTTCTGGATCTTATGAAGAAATGTCTTGCGTGGGATCGCAATGAACGGTGGAGGATTCCTCAGCTACTTAAACATCCTTTCCTGGTACCCCTATTCCCATCCCCTCAAGATCAAAGCTGCAAGCTGCTTCAACATGTTGCTGACGCTTGCGCTGCTGACAGAGAAGCTTCCGTGCTCTGCTCTCAGCTGATACATCTACTCAAAGGCGGTGCCCCGGACACATCAAAAAGCCAACAATGTGAGTTGCTCTCACAAATGGCAAGACTTTGCACTCAGATTCAGGAGCGTATGACTGACTAACTCGGAGGAGGAGGAGATGTAGCCTTCCTTGTAGGTAGAATTCAAGTGTGCGCGCTCGCTTTGTTACAAATACTCATTGGTCATGCCCCCCCGTTTTCTCTAATGTCTTTTTGTAATTGTATGTATTCATTTATGTTGTTTCAAAATTAGTGGTGTTGCTTTTTTCCATCTGTTTTTGATTGCCAAGGCACATTTTAAATGTCAGGGGTTCCATGAAATCTAAGAAGACGATTCATTTTTGTAAATTGGGAACATCACAAATAGAAAACATAAAATATGTGCCTTTACATGAATTAAATCTGTCTCAATCAGTACTTGTAGGAAAAATATACTAAAAGAGCAAGATAAAGATTGTGCTTGGTTGCCATGAATAACTACAAGTGCAGCTTAAAGTAGTGAAATCTTAATGACTACTTCAGTTCCTCCTCATCTTGTGATGTTATGTTAGTATGTAAGAAGCTTGCTTCAGCACGAGCTTCCTCCAACTTCGCCATGAGTTGCTTGATGAAAGATGTATTTGTGCCGTGAGTAATTCTAAGTCTATCTGCTGCCTTCGTCAGTGATTTTATAGCATCCTCCGTCCTCCCTAGTAACCTGTCATATTTCATCGGAGAACATCACTACATAAGAATGCAAGGTTGGGATTTCTTATCACTTCAAGGATTAGGAATGCTAAAGTTGGGATCAAGTATCAAAAGTAATCTATGTACTTAAAGAGTAGCATGCATACTCATGAAACCATAACTTTGAAAAATAGATACTTAATGGCATAATTAAACCCAACATAACACGGAAACCTTCCCCAAGCCAGCAGCCTATGCAAGCGTTTTAATCATATCATCAATCAAATGTACAAACTGTAAGAAAACATACTGACATATTAAATATGGCAACCATGGCATTGTTTTATCAGTTGGGCCTTCATTAGTGGAGGGATTAGTTGTTTCTCAGTTTAGATTATAGTCAGTAGCAGACTACAAAAGTGGACATCACATGAGAAGTAAATCATAAACAATAAGAGGAAGTTTTTATAAGCTTAACAATCAGTTTGTCTAGTTTAGAATAAAGCAGGCATTCTTAGCATGCAAGGCAAAGATTCTAACCATTCAATCTTCCCACAGGTGTAATATTGCAATCCAAGCAAGGGATGGAATTCAGGATACACTCCTGCAGGTAAACATAGAGCCATCAAATTATCTTCATCAAGTATGCAATCTAATTTCTAAGAATAGTTTTAAGCAGTCGAACTACAAACAAAAGTGTAACACAACACTGTACAGATACAAATAATGCTCCAACTTGGAGCACCAAATCTAACCTTCATTCATAAATATTTCTTCAGTCATTGCAATAGAAATTTGTAATAATATATGTACAACACCAAGCAATAAAGGGAGGCCATGACATTGATAGTAATAGTATGCAATGAATAAGAGATGTCCATACTGTTTAGACTTGTGGCCTTAAGATACCGACATAAATACCCACAACTAGAATAACAAAGAAAGTTTGACACATCTCCTTGAGGATACGAGTTCAAGCATAACATACTTTCATAAACAGGAATGGTCAATTTGCAGTAAGCTAGTGCTTCTTCCCAATCCTCCATCTCCATCAAAATCTGGAAAATAAATTATGATTTCAGATTTAAGAATTCATTGAATTAAAATGGCCTTTGCTAAATAACGTAAGAATGTCGGTGGTTCCATCAAAAGAGAACCTAGCTTTGTTGGGCTGAAATTTAGAGACACAGATAAGAATCATAAAACAGCCTTGATTTTGCAAAGTTTTAAATCATCCAAAGATTATGCGAGTGAATGCTGCTAACTTTCCTAATGCTTTAGATGACGAACGATTATAGATTTACTTTGAATACATTTGCCACCAATAACAAATTCATCTTGGAGGAAAATACAATATTTCAGAATATATATATATATATTATACTCCAAGCATAGAGCCAACGCCAAAATATTGAGATAATATTTGTTAATACTACTTCATCATACACATAAATTAATCTATTTTTCCCAAGCCTAAAATATAATTAACAAATGAAGCATCTCTTATATATGCCAATTTTGTTAGTCCGATCAAAGCAACCCACTCAAGGTTTAGTTTGATACCCAAAAGAATTGAATAAATATTATTACTAATAATTATCTAACAAAACAGAAGATAAATCAATGAGATTGAGTTTCCATATCACTCAATTGTCTATGTACATGACATAATTATAAATAAAAAAAGCTACCTTCAGAAGATTGTCCCGAGTTTGCATCAAACGGATTGAATAAGGATGACATAATTTCATTTGAAGTGCCTCAATCATCTTGTATATTGTAATGGTTTCCTGATAATCTATAGTCAGTCAAGAAATATAACTGTGTAGATAAAGTCATAAATTTTACATGACTACAGTTAATAGAGAACAAAGGAAAGTGAAAAGAATAAACTAACAGACAAATAAAACATATGGCAACCAAGAAGAAACTAATAAGGATATTACATAAAGTAAGGGAATTATATTTAGTTGAAATTCTTTTCTCAAATTGCTACCAAACTAAACAATTTTTTCAGCATAAACAATAGTGAAGGATACGGCCTGAGGATGCAGATGGAAGAGATTTGGAAAGCAACTTTAAATCACTAGCAATATTTTTTATCTCTTCCTTGTCCCTAACAATTCCACACTGCTGGCATGTAAACCCTTTGTCATCTGAACATCCAAACAGGGAAGTATGAGAATAATTACCAGAGGCAGCTAATTGGTTCTACATTGGCAGTAACATACCAGAATTACGAAGCAGGAATCCATTGCAGTCAACATCCTTGCACCTATAACCTTCTAGAACTGCACTTTCTTGAATATCATCTTCTTGACCCTTCATTACAGGCACATAATCAGCCTTATCAAGGAATAATCATAAATGTAGAACCTCCAGTATTTAGGGTAACATGCTGAAGAAAACATCTTGAGATTCTAGAGCAGCACGTACCACTTTAATGCAGCGGAGACATTTGCAAGTGAAAAGGTACTGTTCTTTGAGAGTCTTTTGCCGAGTCATAGTACTTCCAGCAGTTTCTATGTAGCTAATTGATACCTTGTCAAACATAGGCAAACACATTACATTAGACTTGATTTTGTGATGACAGAAGAGAAGATTAGTAATAAACATCACACCCTCCAACATTTGTAGGGAATAAATATGATACTGCAAGCAAGTTCAGAGTGTCTTCGTTTCTTTATTTAAATTTCTGCACTTCCTTTGCACTACTAAATATCTCTTATACAATAATTATTTTCACTATTTCAACCCTTGAAACCCTAATACATTAATACAGTAATGCTAATCCATTTCCCACCAAATTTTAGCCAGAACCTCAAAAGCCATACTATATTATTGTTCACAAATGACAAGGTATTATTCACAACTGAACAGCCACTCATAATCCAAACTTTACCTTTCTGACTTGTTTCAACTCCAAGCTTAATACATTGTTAAACTCACTAGAAAACATTTGTCAGGTATAAGTTATGGTAACAAAGCAAAGTGAGATTCTTCTTGTTAGTTAAATTTTTTGCACCTTGCAACCCTGGTATATATTGTCACCATTCCACAAAACTTCAGAAGCCAAACTGAATTACTGCTTTGTAAAGAACCATCTCAACTAAAATCTTAAGTTGATAGTTGAAGGTCCAATAATAGTTTTATAGTCTAACACGCCCCCTCACATGCAAGCCCATGCACAGGTCCACTCATTGCCTTGTGCTGGAACCTAATATGGGTGACGGCAGGACTCGAACCTTGAACCTTTTAATCACCAATGCTCTGATACCATGTAAAAAATCATCTCAACTAAAAGTTTAAACTTATACTTGAAGGTCCAATAATAGTTTTATACTCTAACATGCTCAAACAGAATTGTTTGAAGTACTCAACAGCACTTGTAACCTTAATTTTCTTGTCTTAATTCCAAACTTCACCAAATTACCATACCTTTTGAAATCCCTAACCGACCCATATTGATCAAGGCAGTCCCTAAATTTTTGAACTTCAGGAGCTACCCTGCATCAGAGACACACTCGGGACATTTAACAAACTAAGTTGGAGAAAGTATTGGAAATATTGTCAGCTCAAGGTTCATGCAAGTTTGAGTTGTCTGAATAAGTGGTTTTTGTAGGGAAATTTATTTATGTACTTGTTAGAGCAGCAATTACACTTAGTGCCCTCGTGCCCCCGTGCCCAGGATATATCATTATCACTTTGTTAGTTGTAAATCTCACACTGATTTCTCCTTCTTTCCTTTTCCTTTCCTTAATAACAAACCAACATATCTTGGAAAAACATAAAGTACCTCAGCACCCTTGGGTATATGCTGCACAGCACGAACAACAGCTACCTTTCCCTCAAACACCAAAACAGAGTTGGGGAAGCAACTACAGCACCAGAACAGTTTAGCACTTGGCAGATCTGGCAACAGGGTAATACACAGAAAACACATCAATCTACTAAAGCACTTACCTGTGGTTAATAATGGAAATGACAGGATACAATCCAGTCCCCAGTGGTCTTAGTTCACTATCACAAATGGTATGTGCATTGCATGCAAGCTGCATTCAATTAAGAAAAATCAGATTACAAATGAATCAATCAGAAAATCAACCTTTTAAATTGAAATCTGAGAATTTTAAAAAAAGTCTTTCTTCTATGCCATTAAAAGCAATTGGGTTTCCATAAGTGTGAATAATACATGTTAATCCATCATCACACATATTAGTTATTACATCCTTGGTTATGCAGGCAGTCCACATTTCTTCATCATAAATAGGATGATCAAATACTATAAAACTTATAACATGACATAGACAATCCTTTGTAATAACTACATAAGGTACCCCTAGGTTTTGACGTAAGAATATACTAAAGTTTGATCAAAATCAATCATATAATTCACACCAGCAGTTTAGCCACAACAGACAAATTACAAAATTAGCAGACTATAAGGAGTGAAGCTTTTCATGTAACTTGAAAGTAGTCCGAGGATTTATGGAGGGGGTTCATTTAAAAATCAAGGGATGCTCTAAATAACTAAACACGTATAAGATACCAAATCTATAATTATTCATACAATGACCTTGGAAAAGTTTTCTGCAATCTCTTTTATATTCATCTCTGGCCACTGAAGTATCAAGTTGACAAGGTTAGCCATCTGTGCATAAAGTACCAGCTGCTTTTCATCAATATCGGACATGTCTTCACAAAAAAGAGGTTAAGGAAAACAGAAAGATACAAGTGGTAAAGTACTAGCACTGGAATGGGGAAGGATACGTGCCACCAGTGCTTCCACCAAACTGTAATTATCTGTAGCAGTAGCAGGGATAACCTAGCAGTAAAACAAAATCAAATATGAGAGCTAGAAGCAGTGCTAAATTGGTCATTTGTCATGAGCAAATGAAAATTTAAAAGCCAATAAATTAGATCATTCTGAATTTAACTGTAAGAGCTCAATCTATGACCTTAACATTGATTCAACAAAGGTGAGAATGGGAAGCCAATGTAAACCATTTTCCAAGGGGAACCTGTCAGATTGGATGGTAGAAGATATTTAGTCATGGACTCACCTTCCAGAAGGTACAGCATAATACCTTTCTGAATAGCATAATTGTGTTGTTTTTTTCCTAATCATAGCATGATTTTTCCAAAGAAGAAGATAATCTCAGCCAAGTTGAAGGCTAATGGTCAGGTAACCATTGATTAACACCAGGCTATTGGGTTGATGATTTAACTGAACAAGAACAATAGTTATGTTTCTATGTTTCAGCAAGTACCTAATACAAGTTGTTCAATATGCTCCAAATATGTATGGCCCATATCCATAGTTATAGCCTGGCAAACAAATTAAGAGGACGAAAAAGAAAAATATGTGGTGAATAGTTAAAAAAATGATTGAAAAAATGCATATGTGGTGAAGAATTCAAATTTGGCACATATCTAAAAAGAAATGTCAATATGGCAACACCAATAGGTCCAATACCTCCTGGCCAGTACCAAGTTTCACAATCCTTGACATAGCGATGCACTATATGTCTATAATATGAATATTCACCAGTAGTTCTATTTTCTTAAAAATATATAAAATAGTGATAATTTAAACTACAATCGCAATTCTTATGACAGTTTTCCATATCGATAAACATCATGAAAGTTTTTTAATACAATTTTAATGATTTTTTTTTTTTAATATGATTATGCTAGTTTTACAATCTATGCGACCGCTTGTTCTGTAAAGTTATTCACAAAATATATACTCATTTAGATACTAATTCAACTCATATTCTAATGCAAAGTATTCTTAAAATAAAAAGAAGGCATTATAGATAAAATAAAATTATAAAGTACAACTATAAACTGGGGATCAAAGTATACCTTCTCATTTTGTAATTTTCTTCGGATGTAGAGTTTCACCATCAGACGTATAGATGGTGTAACAGATTTCCTACGATCCTTATCAAGCCTTGAAAGAGCATGGCATTCAAGTCGATGAAACTTCCAGTCCAATTTCTGATAATTGTAAAAGCATATGACCAGCAGATCAAAGAATTATTCAGAGGACTAGAATACATATTCATTCCATTCTTAACATCTATATCATATTCTTCAGGAGTTCAAATTAGTCAGTGACTCAGTGGCAACAAACTTTTTCATTTTGTTAACTATCTTCTCAAGCTTTGCTTGTTTTCCAAGAAAGAGGCATGTTTATACATATTCTGTGTGTAAGTATCAACTCATACTGAGGAAACTCATGTTTTGCGATATGGTATGCAAATTGAAATTCAAATGATGTTTAAATTTCTTATTCAAATATCAGTATGCATTAAATGTTGAGTTATAGACGGCCATTTTGGATCTGATAATAAACAGAACTACAACAAATTCTTGAACTTAATATGATATCCAAATTGGCAGCTCTGAGAGATGCCATGTCAAATGCAGTCATTATGTGACATAACATGAAAATTCACAATGAAAAACACTACACACCTGACATGTGTTCCCACAGTACCACACCACCTGACAAGATGAGCACTTCTTTAGGTTACTCAATTTGAAGCATCCTTCACATCTTGATTCAACTGAGTTATTTGGTACACAGACATAAGGCTCTTGGCTTATAATTACTTCCCCTGTGACATAAAAAACAAGTTATAGCACGTCCTAACAATAATATACAACCTAAACTATAAATAATAAAAAAAAGACAGTACCTACTGCCTACCACACACTGCTAGATTTATCAAACTAGCATAATAGCTCATTATTTTGAATCAAGTCCTCAGGTCATTTGAGCAAAAACATAACCAATCTAATCCTGCAATTTCTTGCAAACAAGAATCACAGGTTGTTGCACACAATTCCAAACTGAAAATAAGTATACAATAAAACTATGAAGAACCACCAATATAATCCATTACAGCTAAAACATATTCCTTCTAAGCTTATGAAATTTAGGCGAGCTTAAAGCTCAAAGGAAAGAACAGTACATTCAAATTTCAAACAGACTCGTACGTCAAGACCTATGCCAAGTAAAACGCGGAAATGAATTTTGTAGTAAACCACTTCCTCCAGAAAGAGGGTTTCTGTGTACTTTTCTAGCATTATCCTGTATTTCCCTAGAAACAAACACCGACACGGTGTGAGGAAACCAATTGAAGCAGTGAGATGAAAATGGGGGAGGGAGGGACCTGGATAGAAATCTCTGGTGGCAAAGAGGCAGCGACCTTTTCCTGGAAGCGTAGAAACGGTTAGAGCACGATCCTGAAGAGCAATCTGCAAATCCTCCATTATTCCAATACCTTGTCGCCACTTCACTTCACTCCTCTCCTCTCCACTGCCTATCTAACTAGTCAACCAAAGGGTTGGCCTGGCCTGCTCCTCAATCTGCTTTGCTCTTTCCTTCAAATATTGCTTTTCAATTTTGTTTGGGTCATCACTCAAAACGGTTTTTTTCTTTTTCTTTTTTTTCTCAAGCATCCGCATTTGAGTCTCCATATCTGCTGAGAATTCTCACTTGATTTTTTTTTTTTTATAAATCTTCTCACTTGAATTTTATGTTATGCTATTTAGGATAATTACATGTTAGTATCCTATTAGATACTCTGTTAGATACACATTAAGGGTTTCGTAATTGAGGACGTGATTCTCCCTTGTGGCGACTTACGGCAGCGGCAAACAACATAGACGAGACAAAATAGAGAGGGGTGACTTTGAAAGGGATGAAAGGTGTGGTGGACCTTGGAGTTTCGAGAGAGAGAGGCGGCGCGAAGAGTTTCGATGATACGACGCTGGTGTGGGAGTCAAGGTGCTTCTTTGCAAAACTAAAAGGGGCTACAAAGAGGAGGTGGCGAAGGGTCTGGGTTTTCAGAGGGGTCATTATCGACAGCAAATCTGAAGAGAATGTAGGTCCACGGATCAAGTAGAGGGCAGAAATGAGCGGCGGCAGCTGGTTGAGATCGAAAAGGCCGGCGAGGCGGGTTAGATATGAACGATATGGATACTATCGAGGATGGAGATTATGAGCCACCTGACCATCGTCTACGAGAGATCAATAGGTTCGAGATTTGGAATGAACCTACAAGGATGGTTTCTATTTTGTCTTTATACTGCTTTATTAGTCGTTTCAATTCAATTTATGTTTTTAATTTTTGTTTTTTGTTTGAATTTAACGTCTAGTTTTTGTTGGTTTCTAAGAATAGTTTGGTGTGAAAACTTCAGGAGGTCCGAGATTTCATTGGAGGATGTTTCTATCAGCGTTGCAGCTGAACTCAAGCGATCATTGGTGAGAGGTCTTTGGGTGTTGTCACCGGGCCTGAGCCTTAATATGGTCATAGGAGTCAATGTAGACTGGGTCTCTAATCTTATATTGTACTCTATTTTGACGAATTGATGCAATTTCCCTTTATGTTATAAAAAAAACCCATGTAATTAAGATAAATTACAAACACTTTCAAAAAAGAAAAAGGGAAAATTAACAACCACCAAAGCAAGTGTGAAATAAAGTCAAGCGAAAATGAACACAACGCATGCAATATGTCAAATACCGGAAATTAAAGCGAGAAAATCAAATAATTGAATCATATACATGAAATAATTAAACTGATCATGTTACAATGCTAAAATCAAAATAACAACAAAGACGAAAACCAAATAAACAGTTTGGCTGCTCAAACAAACAATTACCTATTAGTGGATCTGGTCAAACTGATAGTTTCGGCCTAAATTATATAAATTCTCGATCCAAGATATTGGCCTAACGTCCGCTTTCAAGTCTGGTTCGATCTATCGCCCATGTGGGGTTTGGGTATTATCCTCTTTCATGAGTTTTATTACAATCTCATTATGTGAGTTTCGATATAAACCTGCTTGAGTGCTTATACTTGAGAAATATGGGATGAGGAAACAAGAGCATTTATTGTTCTCACTCAAAAGTTGTAGGGATAAAGGCAAAAATGGTATCTAAACTTTGGTGTGAAACTCAATATAGTACCCAAACTTTTATTGTACCAGAGTTAGTACTCATACTTTTATTTTCAACTCAATTAAGTACCCGTATTTTTATTTTATACCCAATTTAGTACCCACCGTCACTCTCCGTTAATTTTTTTCGTTAAAAGACGCTTATGTGGACAATTTTGGGAATATGCCCTAGAGACCAATCATTGGTATGGTTGTGATAGGACATTTAAAATATTTCAT
>JAYMTK010001720.1:0-15607 GCA_036897405.1 Pelargonium myrrhifolium | reverse complement strand
AAATACTGATAAAAAAACTATGATTTAAATAAACTTTAATTAGTTTATTTTATGTAATTTTTATATTTACAATCACTCTACTGATATTTACGTTTATATTTATAATTTAAATTTAAATAAACTTTAATTCATTTATCTTATATAGTTTCATATTTACAATCAAACACTAAATTAGATAAAGTATAAATTATATATATATATATATATATAATATCCATTACCTTCTAAATAATACACTATTACACTAACTGTATGCCAGGATCATTTTTGAACTGCACTTTCGTAACCGCCCACTACTTATTAGAGCCCGTGTCACTACCCACCACCCATTATATCTAAAACCCACAACCAAAATATATAACCCCCTCCGATGATCTTTTTTTTTTTAACCGAGAGACACAGTTGCCACGATTTCTTTTTCTTATACTATGTGTTCTACAATGCATATGGAAAGAAAAGATGAAGATTTGGAGTTTACTTTAATGTTTGGTACCAAATATATCACTGTTCTTTGAGTTATTCTGTCTGATGGTGGGTTGTTCATTTTGCGTTTCTGCCCTCGCCGTTAGCCTGAGCCGCCGTCTTCGCGGTTTGTCTTTGTGACCGTCATCACCACCACTCGCTTTTATCAATCTTTTTTATTGGTCGATTTAGTTTAGATTTTGTAGGTTTGTTTTCTTTTTTTTATTGATGAGTTGCTAAGTTATTGGTTTGAGTTTATTATAATCTTTGATTCTTTTAATCTGATTTGTAATATAATTTTGAGTATAATTTGTAACTAATTTCATTAATTTGTTTGATAATTTCTGATTTATGTTCAGAATTTTTCATTTTTGTTATAGATCTGTAATATCTATATATATATATATATATATATTTTGTTTTTAATGTCATTCTATAAAACTGAATACAATAATGTAATGGAATATATGATATAACCAATGATCTATAGTTTTTATTTGTTGAGAGAATAGAAGGAATGATACATGACAAATTAATACCACAATTGCTTTGTTTATAAATTTTTCGGCAATGACCTAACTTTTTGTTAGATGTATGTTTTATTCAAGTTAAGAGAAGTTAACAATGTGTATTAATTTATAAAAAATAAAGTACATGTACCGAATTTAAAATTTCAAAGTTCCGTATACCAAATTGGGTATTGAATCAAAGTTTGTATGCTATTATCGACCGTAATCTATTTTCTTATATATATATATATATATACACACACACTTCTTCTTCTTCTTCTTTTTCCTCTTTTTTTTTTTGATAATGGAGATGCGCAGGGCACTCAATTCTTCCAACAACCACACACAAATATCAATTTGATATTTAAACATGAGTTATAATATTATTTGTTCTTTTTGTTAGTAATTGTGACCACCGGTAGGCAGTTAATAAGTCGCATAACATGCAAATAAATACTCATTTTACTATCTTTTAACAATAACAACATGACACATCATTTATGAAAATATTTTTTATAATATTTTGAACATATATCCTTGCTCAATTGATAAACTAAAAAAGTATCAGAAGTCTCACTGACATCTCCATTTAGATTATATAATATTTGTGTATTTAAAACATGTTTTGTGTTTCTTATTATTTCATGGAATTGGTAAGTGCATGCACAATATTTTCCGTTAGTAAGCAGTTCAAAATATCATAGAAATTTTGATAAGATGTATTAAGTTTTATCATGAGAGAAGTCAAGAACTGCATATTTTGTTTGTAGGATTGTTCTTTTTATTGTTTTGCATTGCATTTATTTAATTTACTAAAATATTTTTAGTTCTCATCGGAAAATATTGTTAGTGAAAAACTTCAAGTTCAACATGTAGCCGTGCAACGCACGGGAACTCCATCTAGTATATATATATACACACACCCCAACTGTTAATATATATACACACACACACACACACTCAAACTAAAATAACCACCCATGCCCATGTCCCTGAAACCACTCATGCCCATGTCCATGAAACCACCCACATCCATGTCAAAATCTATGTAACTACTCATATCCACGTTCAAATAACCAATCTCTATTTATTTTCACAAGATATTGTATTTAATTTTTTTGATCACCACTAATATTGGTTAAATCAAACTCAACTAATTACCCATCGTCTTGCTTACCTGATAGAGTTTGCTGCATTATTTTAGGTATGTCATCTTTCTTCCCTTCTACTGTTAGCAATTTTCTTTAACATATAGTTGCCGAAACCAATCTCGAACAAACCGGGCAAGCTTGGGAGCAGCTTTTTAACCTAAAAAAATTCAAAGAATCCAAAAGCAAAAGCTCCTAACGAGTGTTCTTCTCTTGCCTATATTATTCATTGTTTATATGCTAATTTAAATATATTTCATTATTCTTAATGGTTTTTAATATTTTCATTGTAGGATGTCCAATCGACCCTGTAATTTGTCGTTATATCAGCTAAAACAAGGCCGAGTTTACACGCGTCAAAAAGTGAGAATTATTCGGATGTGGAACACATATAATCCAAAAAAAAACAATGAACTGATGAGTCTAGAATTTATTGTTCTAGACGAACATGTAAGTGTACAAATTTTATTCTTTTAATATTTATATTACATTTGTTCATGCATGGTCTCTTCAATGATCTCTACTTTTACATTAATTTTTTTTTCTAAACCCTGAACCAATAAACTTAAATTTTTAAATTTATATTATGTGTAAAAATAATTTAAAATTTTAAACTAAAGTTGGTTAAATTATTGGTTTAATTGACACAGGAAAATATGATGTTGTGCATAATTTGGAGCAAATTTTTGGTTGAATTTAGAACTTTAATCGATGAAGGAAAATTTTATGTAATAAAGAATTTCACGGTGATGGTTTCGAAACCGTCATATCGAGTTGTTCGGCATGAGTTACATATAATTTTTGATTCAAGCACATTCATCGAAGAAATTGTTTCAGACATCCCTAGAATTCCACGACATAAGTTCTCAATTATTCAATTTGATGATTTGGAAGTTGCATCGGAAAATAAGAAGTGGTTGGTTGGTATGTTTTTTATTTATTTTTATATATAATTATTTTTAGTCATAAAGTATTTCATTTTATTTGTATATATTTATTGACGAATTTTGATATACCTACGCTCAAACTATTAACACAGATGTCATGGGTTTAATTGTTGGTGTGTCTGAGTTGCAAGAAATATCTCGAGAAGGAAAGTTATTCAAGATGCAAGTTATTGATCTTGAAGATGCTATGTATGTTATATTTTTATTAATTTTTATTAATTTTATAAGATTTTATATATTTTTTCAATACTATGTGCGTCTATTTGTATTTTACAGGAAAAAGCGTCTTCGAATAACTCTTTGGGGAGATTTAGCTACAAAAAGTGATATGGTGTCTCTTTTAAGTGATGTTAATTTCAAAATATTTGTCATAACAGCAGTGATTATTCGTGTCTGTGGTGGTACTACTATTATTTATCCATGCTCAATAATTCAATGTACAAATTTTTATTATTTTCCATGTTATGTAAAATAATTTATTGTTCAAATATTTTTTTAGGAGATGTTGTTGCTTCAACGAGTAGTGCATCAAGATTTTATGCTGATTTGGATATCGAAGAGGTGCAAGGCTTTCGTAATAGGTAAATGATTATATATTGAATTAATTTATACAATTTAGTGGTATATCTTAGTGGTTGGTTTATTATGTTTCTAATTAATAATTTTTGTTTATATGTTAATAGTCTCAGTTTAGAACAAATGGGAACTTTAGCTACTCAAATATCATTTTCCTCATCTCATATTAAGCAAAGTGAGTATTGTGCTAAGAGAAAAAATTTAAATGAGATCCAGGAGATATTGAGCATGAATGGAGAATTTGTGAGTGTCTATAACTATGTTTTTGTATTACATCTTTATTTTATGTTCTTAAAGAAAACTTTTTAACATATTCTTATATATAGGATTCACCTCTGTATGTTTGGGCAACTATTGAGTCAATTGATGAAAAACATGGATGGAAGTACAGCTCATGCCGAAAGTGTAAAAAGAAATTAAGAGTTGAGGGTGATGTTTTATTTTGTGACAAGTGCATGGAAGTTGAAAATTATCCAAGCATTAGGTACGTTATTATTGAATCTCTATACAAAGTACTTTAAATCTAATTATTTGATATTTTCTATATAACTTCTTTTTTTTTATATTCTTTTAAGGTATCGACTTGACGTTGAACTTCATGATGGAAAAGACAGTGTGAAGTGTGTTATGTTTGATCGTGAGGTTGAAAAGATATTACAAGTAAAAGCAATTAATGTGGCATGTGAAGCAGTGGAGGTGTGATACACACACATATAGCTTAAAAATGTATATTCAATATTATTTTGATAAAAATATGCATCATTAATTATCACTTATACATTTTTTTTGGAATGTTTAGAATGATTTTGACACCCCAATTCCGAAAAAGCTTCAACAATTAATTGGAAAATGTTATATATTCCAATTGAAATTTAATGATTACAGCAGAGGGACGAGTTATGAGAACTTTACCGTGAGCCGCATTTTCAGTGAAAATGATGTAATTGATGACTCCATTGACAAGGTGAGTACATGTTAAGTTATTTGAAGTATTATTATTATTTATTTTATTGTTAAAAATAGTTTTATTATATTGCAGGTGAAAAAACTCATAAATATTAAGGATGAAGATTCTCTTACTATGCATGCTTCACGTAAAAAAAGGTTTTATTATATTGTATTAAATAGTTTATAAATGTTTCATATAAATATTTTATAACTATAGTATTTGTCTTTGAAAATGCAGGTCTACAATTGTGAATGATGATGAAGATGTTGCCCTTGACATGAGAGCTAAGAAAAAGGCTGTACTTTAAGTTTATATGTATAACACACTATGGATGTTTTTCTTTGAAAAATTTGGTTTTAACTAATATTTTGCTGCTACTTTATTATTATAATTAATTATAGAAGTTGGATTTATTTAATGGATTTGAATTTTTTTAAAGATATTCTAATTATGGAGATTGATAATAATTTTATGAATTGTTAAGAGTCAGTTTTTTTGTACAAACAAAAGAATTAAGGGGAGGCATGACAAATTTTCTTCTTCTTTTTCTGGTAAGAAAATAGCCAGTACAATAATTATTTTAAAAAACTAATTACAAACTACTTTTTAAAAATAATTTTAAAAACATATTAATGAATCCACCTATGTAAAGATACAGTTAATTTTTTAACCCTGAGTAAACAGTAACTAAGTCGTACTATATGTTTTGGTTTGTTTTGATGGCGAACAATCCACCGGCCAAGATCTCTCCGCAGATGTAATTCTCAAATATAATCCTATTTCATATAAAGCATTGAAAAACTTAGAGGTCAAAGCTCAAAAAATTGCAGGACTCGCATAATCAGTACAATCATGTCCAACACCGATTCTCCGACCCCGAAATCGCCACGACCTGACCTCGCCGGCAACGGATCCACCGCCGGACCTTCCAACGGACCCTTCGACCCGCTCCTCCCACTCGGATCCTTCATCAATTCCACCATGTCACCAGTGGTGAAACCTTAAATCACGAACCCATACCTGCTGAGCCGTTGCAGGCTCGCCGCTTCTCTGACGATGGAGTCGCGCCGGTTTCGGCAACACCATAGAGCTTGACTCACGTGCCGGGCGCAGGAGAACACTGAGTCTCCGGCGGAGCCCAAGTCGCGGAGGAAGAGGGTTTGGTTTTAGCTTCTTTTTTTTCATTATAAAATTTTAGAGTCCAATTATAATATAGTTTTATTGAGAAATTTAGGCTCTACAACAAAGGAGAAAGACATGGATATAACCACCATGTTTGAAACCACCATGTTTGAAACCACCCACATCCATGTCAAGACCTATGTAACCACCCACATCCACTTCAACTAAACTCCACTACTTACTATTTACCTCTAAACTACCACTACACCACCTATACTACCAATACCACAAACTATCACAACATAATTACAACCTCCTATCATTTTCTTTCAAACGTACTACATATGGATATTAGCTTCTGAACACAGTCATATATATTCATTGGTTGCTTTCTTCTCCTACTTACCATTGCTTTGCTTAGCAGATCAGCTTGCTGGACTCTTTCATGCTATAGGTATGTCTTCTTTTTTTCTTTCCTTTTATTGCTAGCAATATTTTCTTAATGTGATACATGTATTTCAAAAAAAAGGACCTATATAAAGAAGATCCATTTGGATGCTTTTTACGAATACACAGTTTAATGCCAATAAGACATCATATAATATTTGTATTGCATAAATTTTCAGTTACTTTGTGGGCTCTTTGTTTGGGTAGTCTATAGAAAAGGGTTCTAAATAGAGCTTTGTCCCGTGCCTTGCATTTATTGTTACTCACTGAACCAGTAAATCGAAAATCAATGAAGCTAGGCATCATATATAAAAACAAAGGGAGAAAAAAACATGTTTTTATAGTGGTATATAGTATAGGTGTTGGTTGTGGTTTATTTGTATATAGCAGTAAGATAGAGGTGGTTATATATATACGTGGGCAAAAAAATCTGTTTTTACAGGTGTTTATTTGTACGTGGGAATAAGTGATAGGTAGAGGTTGTTACATAGATATTCTAAAGTTCAAGTATATTGTTGTTCATTTGATAACACTAAATCATTACTTCTCAATGTGTTTTTTTTCTTTTTCTGTCAAGTTTGTGTTGATGTTGCAGTATAATGTTATATTTAATAAACTTAAACTTACACTTTTTAAATATAAAAAACAGAAAAACTAATTGATGGCAAGCCAAGGATTTACGTCAGTGAACTATGGTCGTAAGTTTGTTCCTCCATCTGCTTCTTACACTGGTTCTGCTGATTATTCAAGTATATTATTCTCTGAACCGTCAACTGATAGGGTTGATTGGAATGACCTTACTTTGTATTCGAAAATTTTATGGGCTGAACATGTCACTCTTTGGGCAAGAAAAAATTTCAACGAAGTTAATTCAATTATAAAACATAGAATGCCAGAAAAGAATTTGCAAGAATTAACGGTTGAAGATGCTCTTTTGGTGTATAGTTATGTTCATCCGGTGTACTATGAATTTGATATTGGTAATAAAGAGCGCATGTATATGTTCTTATATCCAAGTCGGCGTCTACCCTCTCATTTCAAGCATGTTTACATGCACACATTTCCTGATATTCAAAATCCTGAGATAAGATGCCGTTTTGAAAATGTTGGACCCGTTAATTCATATGATGATTGGAACATGCATTATTTGCTCTGGGGATGGATTGAAGACAATTTAAGCTATGAAGTGTATGACATGGAAGGTTGGTTTATGTATTGGCAAAACGAGCTTGGTCGTATCATCACAAGTGAACTAGGAATAAATCGTGTACCAGTGTTTTACGAGATGGATATGGCTAAATTGTATTCTAAACCGCTTCCTATATGGTGGTTCGAACAAACTGGTTATCAAGCTGTGACAATAGCAGGTTATCCAGGTTTTGACGATGTTACCATTGATGAAGGTTTCTATGATAACTTGGACGATTCAATGGAGGATGAAATCGAAGAGGTTGACAATGATAACATGGTTTCAAGAAGCATAAATATCGAATAGAATTATAACAATTTCATATTTGTTGCATTTTATTTTTAAGGTTATTTTTTCATGAAAAATGTTTGATAACAATATATTTTCGTACTTTTAATTTAAGTTTTAAGTTTTAAATTTTAATTATCTATTATTAATCTATTTTGTTTAAATTATTTAGTATTAAATCATTATGTCTTATTGTTTCATGAATATTTGTATCATTATGTGTTTGTGTTATGAATGTTAATTCGTACGTGCTAATTTTTTTACATACAATTATATATTAATCATAGATTTGTACACTAAAAATTACAAAAACTAAAAGTATGTAATTTATGCATAATATTTATGGGCTAATATTTATAATTTTTTTTTCCAGACAATTAAATGGAAGATAATATTAGGAAGACAACACATGTGAATAAAGCTCCAAGACAAATTAAATACAAAAAAATCATTAAGGACACTCCTCTAGGTATTTCTTACTTTATAAATTTTATTTTTAGAAATGGTTTAATTGAAAGTTAAGAACTCAATTTAAAAATTGCAGTAAACAAAGAAGAGGCAAGACAAAATCGTTTAAATAGGAGGAGAGTTTTGGATAGAACGAGAGGTGGAAACGCAATGATCGGAAGCTTGACTACTCAAGTCATCACAGGTGATTATACACATTTATCAGTTCACTATTATACAATATTAAAATATGACTTAATGTAATTAATGGCACATAAAATTTGACATATATCTTAATTTAGAACACAAAATTTGTATTATGTCAAGCAGGTAAATGAACTTATTATTTAAAACCAATATAATACATCCTTCAAAAAAAAACCCAATATAATACACATTCAAATGAGTTAGCTTTATTGTCCGCTGACATAACATCTTTGTGACGACGTGAAAACTTAATAATAATAATAAAAATTATAACTTAATCAATTAATCACAATGTCAATGATCAAAAATGCAATTTTATACTATATAAAATTTTAAAGGTAAATAAAAACTCAATAAAAATATTAAATTGGTTTGTATTCTTTTTTAGGAACGTGTGCAATTTTTTTTTTCTTTTTTAGTAACGTATGCAAATTAATTATATGTATATGACTTCCTTTGACAACCTTATTTTCGTGGTTTTCCACTTATCTCACACGATCTCAACCAAGAATAAAATTAAGAAAATAATAAAATAATAAATATTATTTTGAAATTCTGTTTTAGTAATTAAATTGACATTCCATGTAAAAATTTATAGTCAAAGAATATATTTTAGATTCTGAGCGTAATTATAGCAATAATAATGGCATGAATGTAACAATTAGAGGCTCTTTGGCTGTCACGTGTTATCATTACAAAATGTTATTTCCTTCTAATAATCAACCTTTGACCTTATTTTTTATATAAAAAATTATTAAAAAAAACTAAGATTAAAATTGTATTAACGTGTTATTAAAATTGTTAAAATTAAAAAAAATTAAAATTGTTAAAATTCTAATAACAATTTTAATAACTAAGATTTAAAAAATTATAATAATAATAATTGTTAAGTGAAAGAAGATAAAATATTGAAATATTAAAAAAATCACATAAAATTGAAACAATTAAAGTTTCGAGTTACTAGAATTATTAACTTTCTCAAAACTATTTACTTTTTAATGCAACTGTTATAAGACACGTGCTTTTGGTGTTTCCTTCATCCAACAATTGGGAACACATAATCATTACCCTGTTGTGTATTCTATTTCTCATTTTATTATTATTATTATTATTATTATTATTATTATTATTATTATTATGCATAAGATATTTAGTATTTAATCAAAGTTCACGAGTATAACATAATATATTTTTCATAATTCAATTATTTAACAATTTAAAAATTAGCTAAATTAATGTAAATTTAAATTATTTATTTTTTTAACAATCAATTTTACTCAGGGCATCATAGAAAACAAAAATGCTGTCAAAGTGGAAGTGGCATTCAGAATATTCAAAGGCAACAATTTAATCATGAAGCAATGGAAATAAGAAAGTTATATGCGCGAAAACAACGAGCAGAAAGAACATTAATTTTGAAGAGGAAGAGACATGAGTTAAATCAAGTTTCAAGAAGAGAAGACTATGTTGTTCCATCCCAGAAAATCAGAAATGTCCGCGCTGAAGGTAACTCTCTAACAAAATTCTTCTTAATTATATCTTAATTAACTTCAATTATTAAATATGTTTAAATTAATTGTTGTAGATAAAAATGCATTAGAAGTATCATACTATGGACCGCCCCAATTCGAATGCAAATATTGTTCTGCAGTTTTTTGGGAGAAGGAAAAGTTGAAAAATGTTTCAAAAAAACAATATCCAGTATATGGTTTGTGTTGTAAAGGTGGTAAAATAAAGCTACCAATGAAAAAAGAACCACCAGAACCACTTAAAAGTCTTCTACAACCAAGAGGATGTCGTCAAGCTACTGTGTTCTTAGAAAACATTCGTGCATATAATTCAATGTTTTCTATGACATCAACTGGTGCAAAAGTTGACCATTCTGTGAATATTCAGCCAGGACCATATATTTATAGAATTAGTGGACAAAATCATCATAGGATTGGGTCATTGGTACCTCCTGATGGTCAAAATGCTACATTTCTACAACTATATGTTCATGATACAACTCGAGAAACTCAGAATAGGATCAACGCAGTGAATCAAAAACAGCCAAATCTTGAACTAGATCCATTAGTGGTTGACAAGTTTATCAAAATGTTTGACAATCACAATGAATTAGTTAAAGTTTTTAGGCAGGCCAGAGATCGTTACAACCAATATGGTGTTCACGATTTTACTTTGAGATTGTTGAGAAAAAGAACAGGTCAAAATAGACAATATTGTCAACCCACTGCCTCTGAAATTGCCATGTTAGTCGTTGGTGACATTTCAAGTTCAAATGGAAACAGGGATATAGTTGTTGAGTTAAATTCTGGAGTTCTACGACGAATAGATGATTTACATCCATCATTCATGGCTTTGCAGTATCCAATTCTATTTCCGTATGGTGAAGATGGTTTTCATCCAGAAATTGAGTATGTTGTAAATTCTGGAGAAAGAAAAACTAAAAGAAAATTTCTCACTGCAAAGGAATATTATTCCTATGTTATACAATTTCGAAGAGGAGAGGGACATACTTTACAACTTGCTGGAAGATTGTTTCAACAATATTTGGTTGATTGCTATACTCAAATTGAGCAACAAAGACTGAGATGGCTTAAATGTAACCAAGGAAACTTGAGAACAGATTTATATCGAAATGTTTATGATGCTTTTCAAAAAGGAGACAGTGATTCTCGAAATGTTGGAATGCGAACCATTTTACCGTCTTCTTTTACTGGCAGTCCTAGATACATGATGCAAAATTATCAGGACGCTATGGCAATATGTAGAATTTATGGTAATCCTGATTTCTTCATAACATTCACTGCAAATCCAAATTGGGCTGAGGTTTGGGATTTTTTGAATGAAATTGAAGGACAAAAAGTTGAGAATAGACCTGATATCGAGTCCAGGGTTTTCAGAATGAAGTTGGAGGAATTAATTCATGACATTGTACAAGTACAACTCTTTGGTGAAACTGAAGCAGGTATGATTTCAAAATTATTTAATATTTATTGTTACTATGTCTATAATTTTATTTTAATTAGTTTTATATTTTTTAACAGTGTTGTATACAATTGAGTTTCAAAAACGTGGTTTGCCCCATGCACATATTATTATATGGGTGAAACAAAAATCAAAGTTAGAATCCTCAGAACAAGTTGATAGGGTGATATCAGCAGAACTACCTGACCCTGCTACTGATCCAATGGGTTATGATGCTGTTTCTCAATTTATGATGCACGGACCATGTGGAGTTGGTTATAATAATTCACCGTGCATGATTAACGGTATGTGTACCACATATATATATATATATATATATATATATTACATTATATTTAACTATAATTCGAATATAAATTTAAACAACTCTTATCATTTCTTAATAGGTACTTGCTCAAAAAAATTTCCAAAATCACATCAGGACCAGACAACTGTCAATGAGAATGGGTATTGTATATACCGACGACGTGACAGAAATTTTTTTGTAGAAAAGAATGGCATGCAACTTGACAACAGATTTGTTGTTCCCTACAACAGGTATTTATTGGTTAAATATCAGAGTCATCTTAATGTTGAGGCATGTAACAAATCAAAAGCAATCAAATATTTGTTTAAGTACGTTACAAAAGGACCTGACAGAGCTACCGTAGTGATTGAAAGTGGTTTTAGTTCATCAAGAGATAATGGGCTATTCAATGACATTGTTGATGATGAGATTAAAAGTTATTTAGATTGTAGATACATTTCTGCATGTGAAGCTGTGTGGCGAGTTTTTGAGTTTGATATTCATTATAGACGCCCTGCCGTTGAACGACTATGTTACCATCTTGAAGATGAACAATTGGTAGTTTTCACTGATAATGATTCAGTAGCGAGTGTAGTTTGTAAAGCAAAGTCAACTGAAACAATGTTTACCGCTTGGATGAGATTGAATTTAGTTGATGGATTGGCTAAGACTTTAACTTACTCGCAAATACCAACAAAATTTGTTTGGAAAAAGGATGGATGTATTTGGACACGAAGAAAGTCAGGAAATTCTATTGGTCGCTTAACTTTTGCACATCCTGCATCTGGTGAAAGATATTATTTGAGATTGCTTCTTAATATAGTTAAAGGGCCAACATCATTTGAAGAAATTCGAACAGTTGATGGAGTCGTTTATCCTTCATTTCATACAACATGTTATGTTCGTGGGTTGTTAGAAGATGACAATGAGTGGAATGAAACACTTCAAGAAGCTTCACAATGGGCAATGGGTAGTAAAATACGTGAACTGTTTCTAACAATTTTGCTTTTTTGCAATGTATCTGATGTTAATAGATTTTGGGAGTCTAATTGGATGAAAATTAGCGATGATATTTTACTTATGCAAAGAAAGATTTTAAGAATTCCATCGCTACATTTGTCTGAAGATACTCTACGAAATTTGACACTTGCTGAACTTCAAAAGATGTTGTTGAAGAATGGACACTCATTGTCTGATATAAAGGGTATGCCAATGCCAGATGCGTGTTTGTTGAATGAGCTGAAAAACAGACTTATTCAAGAAGAATTCAACTATGATATTGAACAAATGAGATCAGAGTACATTGCAATGGAAAGTCAACTCAATGATGAGCAATTGAAAGTTTACAAAAAAGTTACTGAGTCTGTTGTAAACAAACAATCAAAGTTGTTCTTTTTGTATGGATATGGTGGAACTGGAAAAACATTTGTCTACAAAGCAATCATTGCAAGACTAAGAGCAGAATCATACGTAGTTCTGGCAGTTGCTTCATCAGGTAATTTATTTTATTTTATTTTTATATACATTATTATTAGTTTAATATAAATATAAATATAAATTATTAATTATTTTTTATATAGGAATTGCCTCTCTTTTGTTACCTGGTGGAAGAACGGCGCATAGTAGATTTCGTATTCCAATTGACTTGACAGAGGAATCTACTTGCACTATAAAACAAGGCACTCAACTTGCAGAATTAATTCAGAGAGCAAATCTAATTATTTGGGATGAAGCACCCATGGATAATAAGCATGCTTTTGAAGCTGTTGATAAGACGTTGAAAGATATTTTGCGAGGAACTGATGGTTATTGTGTTGATAAACCATTTGGAGGAAAAACAATGCTTCTTGGTGGTGACTTTCGACAAATTCTTCCAGTAGTACCAAAAGGTACGCGCAACGATGTTGTAAATGCTTCGTTAAATAGCTCATATTTATGGAATTATTTCAATGTTTTTGTGCTATCAAAAAACATGAGGTTACAAGATTTGGATGAAAAAGATGGTGATGCAAATGTCCAACTAAAAGAATTTTCTGAATTAATACTACGGATTGGAGATGGTACAGAAAGTGCATGTACAAGAGGAGATGATGTTGAAGCAGAGTGGATAAAACTTCCTGATTCATTGCTTATTGAACCTAATGATGATTCGATTCAATCTATTTTTGAATCAACATATCCATCATTTGATTTGATGAAAGATGACATTGCATATTTGACAGAACGGGCAATTCTTACGTCAAAGAATGAGACAGTGAATGAAATTAACAGATTTGTGATGAAGTTTGTTGCTAGAGAAGAAAAGGAATACATGAGTTGTGATACTATTGACAAGTCATCAGGAAATATTGTTGAGCATGAGATACTATATCCAATGGAATTTTTGAATAGTTTGAATTATGCAGGAATTCCAAGCCATACATTGAGATTGAAGGTTGGTGTTCCTATCATGTTACTAAGAAATGTAAATCCGTCAAAAGGAATGTGCAACGGTACACGACTTATTGTAACACAACTTGGAAAAAGAGTGATTGAAGGTCGTATAATATCAGGATCACATGTAGGAGAAAAAGTTTCAATTCCTAGAATTGATTTGTCCTGTTCAGATGCCCAACTTCCGTTTGTCATGAAGAGAAGACAATTTCCTGTGAGAGTTTGTTATGCAATGACAATAAATAAAAGTCAAGGGCAAACTCTATCACATGTTGGTTTGTACCTCCCTCAGCCTGTTTTTAGTCACGGACAACTGTATGTTGCAATGTCTAGAGTGAAGAATCCGTCTGGATTAAGAATTTTGATTTTAGAAGATGAAGAAGATTACAAAGGTTGGACGAAAAACATTGTCTATAGAGAAATCTTCACTGGAATTAATTGATGTGGGTCATATAATTATATTTCATATCATACTATTTTCATTTGTATATTTGCATGTAATTATATTTTTTTAACTTTTGCAGAAACACACTTTTATGTACTAAATTAAATCTACCAAGTTGTTGTTTCTTCTTCTATTTTTCACATATTTCAAGTATTATGGTATACTTTTCTAATATAATTATTTTCCCCCGGGCATCGCACGGGCTTTTCACCTAGTAAAACAAAAGTAACCATTCATTTTTATTCAAAACAAGTTGCAGTACACACCAAAGGAAATCAAGCAACAAGTTACACACACACACACACAAAAAAAAAAGTGCTTAGACCAACCAACCATTACATATTATCCATGTTTATGCTTTGACAAGGTGAGCATCAAAATCTTCAATGAAGAGTTGGATGAGGAACTCAAAGTAGTGAATAGGAGGATGATCACTTTCTTTAAATTTCTCATACACCAAACTGAGTTTAACATAGTTTTTTTCACCAGCAGCTCCTGAAATTGCCTGAACGACCACTTTGTAAGCCTTGTAGGCCTCCAATATATGTCCTTCAACAACTTCTATTACCACTGTTTTGGTCTCGTCGTCGTGTGAGACTCGCTCCTTTGCACTCTCGATTTTTCCATCTGTTCATCACATAGCATAAACATCGAGAAAAAATTTAAGTGTACAAACATAAGTACAAAAGTAAATAAATTCACATTTGGCGAGCGAAACATGCCAATGAATCGGACCACATGCATAGCCGTGTTTAAGCCCTATTTTCACATGTATGTTTGAGGGGTATTTTGGTCTTTTTGTCTATTCATGAACTAGTCTCGCAATTTGATGTCTTTGAGGGGCATTTTTGGTCTTTCCTATGAGTTCTAGACATAGATAGATTACTCGATCACTTTAGTCTCTTTCCAGAAATTTACTTTCCGCGACGGTCTCTTTTCGTCATCAAATCCTGATTTCGTCGTTCAAGCGTAAAACTGGTCATCACCAAATAACTTGTCACGAATGCTAATATATATATATATAATGTATATCAGTTGCACTAATAAGATGGTGACACCTCATTTAAAATCATGGATCTGAATGGGTCACTCCGCTCCCCCAAATCCACTTGGGTGAAATGTATATCAGTTGACTGATATAAAGCTATATCAGTTGCAACT
>JAYMTK010001719.1:0-15610 GCA_036897405.1 Pelargonium myrrhifolium | reverse complement strand
TATATATATATATATATATATATATATATATATAAGATTTGTGTTTGAATATATTTTTAACGCGCACGACATTGTGAAATAACTCTTATGTTCAATATTCACTATAGCACTCATGAAAAATGGCGAGAAGTCTTAATTTTGGCTAATGGTCATATACCGAGAGAATCGGTCTTGTGCAGTGCCCCAAACTTCCACATCCAAAAGCAGGGTCAGCCTTATTCAAGGGCGTTAAACACAATAAACACATTTTAGGGTAACGAGGTTGTACATGTATCATGAAAAAACACTAATCAACATCTAGATAATAAGTATAAAAGTATGCTACATGGGAAAAACCTCACGTAAAGCTCCTAGGGAAGGCACATTTCTTTCGGTGTGTTACATTCTCCTACACTAAACCTTCAAACATCCTCGTCGCGGACTTGCACCAAGTGCCTCTATGTACTTTAGCCAAACCTTATTTCTTACGGGTGAAACCCAATGCAAGACCGTCATCCGACCCCTTTGGATCTTCCTAAATGGCACATATTAGCAACCCAAGTTCCTCCAGCATAACACTAGATTCATGTCTCTGCAAAACTCTTTCATCGATTGTCGCGTTCGCAATTGGTTCCATATTTCTTTTCAAAGATCACTCGAGAAATGCATGCAACTATCTACATCTGCCACATACAACACAATGTTGTGTTGCACTCCTGAGCTTACTTTAATATCTTTTGTCATGGACCGAGAGAACCGGTATCGTGCAGCGCACCAAATTATCACATCCAAAGGGAAGAGTTAGCCTTATTTATGAGAATCAAATACAATAGAACATATTATGACAATGAGGTTCTACATGTATTATGAAATATCATGATATAACATTAATCAACATACATATAACAAGTATAGAAATATATTAGATGACGGAGATCACTCGTAAGCACTTTCTTTCGGTGCACAACAATTAGCTCAGAGTACGAGTACTCTTACACCGTGAAATGGACAAGAATTACATGCATGTGGTTTACTTCTTCACCAAAAATTCCTTTGGACCAATGACAAAAGTGTTATAAATTGACACAGCCAAACATAAGAATGTAACAATTTTCTCACTGTTAATGATGAATTTTGTGGGTATACAAGTTTCAATGTTCAACCCTTTTGAAGAGATCAGACCCAATATTCAGCAAATGTCACTCTTGAAAGTTGGAGCACAAGGGCACTAATTACTTTTCAACATAAAAATCCTGCCACCTAATTATTCATATATATAAAAACAAAAATTTAATCTGACCACTGTAATTATCTAACAATCTTGAGATAGTAACGCAAAATCTAAAATACGAAGTGATGTGCTAAAGCCTAAACTCTCTGTTTCAACGATTTACAAGTCAAATACCAACTTCCCGGGGGACATATTAGTCAATTGGCAACCGAAAGTGAAAACGCTGAATCGCAGACTTTTCTGAAGGGAATAAACAAACACTCACTCACCTCCATGTTTGCAAGCCACGACACGGTCCGCATCCCTGCTCTTTTACCATTTTGCCCCCTCACCGTGTATTCAACATCACCAAACACAATCGACAAGGCCATTCCACGTAAATATAGCGAAATCCAAGGTCATTTACATACCAGACCTCTATATATATGCGTGAATTTTCAAGCTCCATCCAAGTTGGTTCTCACTTTCAAGCGCCCGAAAAGAAGAAGAAAAAAAAACTCAGAAATCGTTGACTTTTTTTAACATATGCCGATAAGCTCCACGCTGCCGGCGCGTACCCTTCACCCTTTTCAGGCGAGGCGTGCCAGCTTCAAGTACCAGCAGTCTCCGTTGAGCCCTCTATCGAAGCCGAATTCGAAGTCAAACTATCTGAAACTCGTCACCTCGACCGAGTCGAATCGGTTGCACCTCTCCAACCTCGACAAGCTTCTGCAGAAGGATCCGGAGTCTTTATCCACCAACTCCAACCAATTAGTCGACACGAAACCGGTTCAGAGAGGGAACAAGAACCTTCTAGAGAATCTCAATTTAGCCAGAATATTATGGCCGGAGATGAAGGCGGCGGAGGACATGTCACCGCGACACCTCAACCGCCTGAAACGCCTCCTCTCCGTCACCGCTGAGTATTCTCCGAGGAACAACCTCGGTAGCCGGTGGAGGGAGTACCACGGGAGTAACGACTGGGCCGGGTTGCTCGACCCGCTCGACGAGAATCTCCGGCGAGAAGTGGTCCGGTACGGCGAGTTCATTCAGGCGGCGTACCACACATTCCACTCCGATCCCGCCATGTCCGCCGTGGAAGCCCCCCTCCCCCGGCGCGTGGCGCTGCCGGACAAGTCCTATAAAGTAACCAAAAGCCTCTATGCCACGTCATCCGTCGGGTTGCCGAAATGGGTCGACGAGGTGGCTCCGGATCTCGACTGGATGACCCAGAGATCCAGCTGGATCGGGTACGTCGCGGTTTGCGACGACAAGAGAGAGATCCAACGGATGGGAAGGAGAGACATCATCATCGCGCTACGTGGCACCTCCACGTGTCTCGAATGGGCCGAGAATTTACGAGCCCAGCTTGTCCCCATCCCGGACAAGGAAGACCCGACCCACGGAGAACCAAAAGTGGAGTGCGGGTTCTTGAGCCTCTACAAGACACGTGGAGCTCACGTGCCGAGCCTCTCGGAGTCAATAGTCTCCGAAATACGTAGGCTCATGGAACTGTACAAAGGCGAGACCCTGAGCATAACCGTCACCGGACACAGCCTCGGCGCCGCCTTGGCCTTACTCGTCGGCGACGAGGTCAGCACGTGCGCTCCGGAGGTCCCTCCGGTGGCGGTCTTCTCCTTCGGAGGGCCGCGCGTGGGGAACAAGCGGTTCGCGAAGAGAGTGAGCGAGAAAAACGTGAAGGTGTTGAGAATCGTGAACTCGCAGGACGTGATCACGAGAGTTCCGGCGAATCCGATGGTGAGCGAAGCGTGGGGGTACTCGCACGTGGGGACGGAGCTGCGGTTGGACACGAAAACGTCGCCGTATCTGAAGCCGAACGCGGACGTGGCGTGTTGTCATGACTTGGAGGCGTACCTGCACTTGGTGGACGGGTTTATCGGGTCGGATTGTCCGTTCAGAGAGAACGCGAAGAGGAGTTTGGTGAAGTTGCTTGAGGAACAAGGATCGAATGTGAAGAAATTGTACACGAGCAAGGCTAAAAATTTGAGTAATTTGAATCTGCAGAGGGAAGGGATGCGAATGTCTGCTACTTGTTTGCCGAGCCCTTCATGAAATAAATAATATACGCACATATATATATATATATATACGTGTTATGTAATTAACTTGTGTTTTTGTGTGTTGTTTTATGATCTACGTGTTTGAATTCAGATGTGCTTGAAGATGAACTCAACGTAACTAAAACAACAACTATGGGGAATTAGCTAGGTTGACATAATTGGTGTGGAATTGAAAGTGAAAGTAGTTACATCAAATTAGAAAGTTGCAATTACCTTCATTACAGCTATCCCTGGTTGTTGGATAGACATCAATGGTGTGGTCAATGCGCCCTAAATTAAAACATAAAAGTCAAGCTTGTTTGAAATTTTAATACATGGTCTTGGGGCAAACATTGTTCGTAAGTATAAATATACTTATTTCAATATTGATCTCGAATTTTCTTTAGGATCTTTTAATTTGAAAGGAACACTTGTACTAATATTTTTTTTATGTCTTCTTTGATAAGTAAAGAATCACACCACACTTGATAAGAGAACGGTTTAAATCTTTTGTCGAGTAATACGAACAAAATGAATAGTTGTCTCACACACAATTAGTCTTATTGTCACTCGTATTTGCTCTCTCCAAATCTATAATGTTTGAATTCTTTTTCTCTGATGTTGATTTTCTCACACCTTGGAATACAAGAAAGAGAGCCCTTTTATACCCTAGGTCTAACATACACAAATAGAAAACAGAAATAAAACTGATCATCGAAGATGCACGGTCCTTTAATAAGTGCCAATGCATGGTCATGGGTGCGATATAAAGAGGTCTCAAACTATGCATGATCATCGAAGACGCATGGTCCTTTTAAGTGTCAATCCATGGTCATAGGTGCGATATAAAGGAGTCTCAAACTATGCACACTCGTTCAAGCTAAATGAAGGGTTGTTCTACTTACCGTTGAAAACTTATTAACTTTCTGTGAAACTGCGTGACTGTTTGTGTTGCTCGCTTGTAAACCCAAGCTCAATGTGTATCTTCACGGTCGTACAAGCCTCCAATGCCTAAATTTTGTTCTCGCACTTTGGTCTTCTTCTTTTCGGTCTCCACGTACATAGCATTCTTATCACTCTCCACCTTTGTGAGATGCTTTTTTCATAGCAAAGTCTTGCTATTGGCCGACTCAATTAATCATAATCCATATAGGTTTCTTAACATTACATTTATGACAACCCAAAAAAAGATCTTGCAAATCTTATCAACAACTTACGTCACTTGACGAAAGAACCATAAATCACATTTCATGTGTATGGCCTTTATGATATTGATGCACTGGAGATGGAAAGATACCACAACACAAAGAATAAAGTAGCTGCTGCTTCAACTTAATTGGTACAAAACAGACAGAAATTGGTTGCATTTAGAGGAGCAGCGGATAAAGAGACCAAAATTGATTTTAAGAAACTATAAATTACAATCTTCTATTAATTTAAAAAGACAACTCAAGAAGAAAAGAAAAACAAAAGACCATGCTAATTAAAAAAAGTCTTGATCCCATGAGAGGCTTGCATTAAACTAGTAAAAATCCTGATGACACTGCCACATAAAAATACTGAAGTCGGGAAAGGACAAATCCCAAACAAGGGAAAACCACGAGTCATATGAAATCAAGTAGACTTCATTTCCCACCCAAGGACGGAAACAATTCTGGATCTTGAATGGATGGAGCAGCCTTTGCACTGCTAGCCTCATAGCCACCGCCACCATACCCACCACCGCCACCCCTTCCACCGCCACGCCCGCCGCGTCCTCCTCTATTACGACCACCATAATACCTCTCCCCTTCAGCGGGCTTTAGGAACTCATTAATGCTAAGAGACTACAAAAAACAAGCAGAAAGTTAAACACCTTAGATATCAATCATAACTATAAAACATTGATTTTGGCACAAAAAGTTTCAAATAGGAACTGTGTTCAATAACTATGTTGACTATGATGCCAAATAATAAAAAGTTCAATAAATCCTAAGATGGAAAATGAGAATGGATAAATCAATTGTGTACAAACAAAGTTTGGCAAAAGTTGACATCAAACAATGATATGGCACATCAAAATATTGCATTAAGCACATTGACAAATGCAACTATACATATCCAATGAGCTATTCAATCATATATTGACAATAGTGTGCACACATGTGTTACCTTCATGCATCTACTTCCAATCAACAACAGAAGGAAAAAAAATAATTGATTGGAGTAAAAGCTGCAGATTCACACAAATAATGCAAAAGGAAATCATAACTCATGGAAAGCCAAGAACTAATAACTTGAATCAGCTGTTACCTTCTTGGCTTTCTCTTCTTTGTCAGCTGCTTCTTTGCGCTTGTCCTTCTCAGAGCCCTATGAAGAAAGTAACATTAAGTAATTATGAGCCAAATGAAAATCCTCAGATCGTAACAGTATAAAGTAATAGAATCTCACCAATTTGATGAATATTTCATCACCGCCACTCTTCTTATTTGATAGCTGCTGCATGGACTCAAAGTCTTTGTCCAGGTTAACTTTCCTTTCCTCTGATTTCAGTGCAAGCAGAGCCTTCCTCTTCTCTTCAAGTACCTTCTCATACTCTTCCAGAGTCATCTCCTGTAATGAGGATAAAAACCTTGAGAAACTCTAAAAATGGTTACGAAACTGAAGAAAATGAACAGACAGAAACATGCATTACAAACAGCTATCAAACAATATGGTTGAATATTGTTTACATCACTAGTAAATTTTCCAATGCAACAAGTTTTTCAACCCATCAACTTGCAACTCCAAAATCCAGTTTACTAAAAAAGATTACATTTCAACACAAATTGTATTGTAATATAAAAATGTAGACCAATAATTTATATACACTATCCTTCTTAAAAGTTCTTTATGAAACTACATGTTAGTTGGGAATTAGTAACTACCTTCTCCTCTGGCTCCTCCTCAGTCGCTTCTGCAGGGGCCTCCTTGTTGATATCTGTGACATCCTCATCCCCTAACTGCTTCTCAGCAACAACATTCTTCTCAATTTCATTGACAGGTTCTCCGACCTCCCTAATTTAGGAAGAATACAGCACATATAAATACCTTAAGATGCATCTACAATATGAAAATTTGATTCATATAGACCCAGAAATACTCACGGAGCAATCTCATCAGTAGGAGTTCCCCAATTTCCACGACCAGCACCATCACGCTTGAACTCATTTCTGGAGAATCAACAGAATCAATGAACTTAACTTTTAGAAGATCAAAAGGATTCTGTCAGACATGGAAAGTAAAAAGTCTAGAATACTAACCCACGTCCAGTACCACTGCGACGTTCATAAGTCCTCCGCGGTCTTTCGCCTTCTCCAAACGTCCCCCGCGGTCTTTCGCCTTCTCCATCTTCAGCACTGCGGCGACCACCACGGAAACCACCACCACGAGGACCACCATATCCACCAGCCCTCCTTTCAGAGGTCTTCCCATCACCTTCTTCAGAGGGTTTACTATACCCTCCAGAAAAGCCATTGTTGCCATAGGAGCTCTCATTGTTGCCCCAGTCTCGGTTCGCTCCACGGCCACGGCCGCCACCATATCCTCTACCGCCACGGCCACCAAGTCCAGTGTCACTCTTTAACTCCCTCACTGCTTACAAGAAAATATACACGTCAGAGAATGCATAACAAACAAAATTCAAAACAAAACAAAATTGGATTTCAGGAACAGAGAGTTTTGAAAAAGCACACACACAGTTAAAGTAATCAAAAGAACATTAAACAATAACAAAGAAACCAGATTGCAACAGTAACACCAAATTTTAGATACAATGAAAGTGCACATATTGTAATTTAAAAGCAGTATCAATTGTAAAAATTACATTCTTTATCATACCAATTCTTAACTATAACCTCATATTGATAAATTACATGTTTTTGAATGGAGAATATAATTATTAAACTCACATGTAGGTATAGTATTTCTTAACATGCTGAAATGTGCATGCAAATCAAGCATAAACATAAACAGATACCCAATTCAACCAACAAACAAAAGTTCAGAAAAAATCCAAACTAAGCTAAATGATACAGCTACATAACAACACAAATCGTACATAAACTATACGCTACACACAATCGCCTTATTCAGCTAAAAACATTTCATTTATCCATCCACACACAAAAAACACCATAAACGATGCATCAATCATAACCAAACCGATCTAACAACTAACACAGAGCAATAACAAGACAGGAAACGAAAAAAACAATCAGGCCTCACCAGCTTGTGCCGGAGGTGCCGGCTTGGTGGGCATCTTCCCGGCGGGCTTAGCCTGTTGAACGGCCGGGGCCTGTGCTCCGGCCGCGACCTTCTTAGCGTTCTCGGCCTTCTGGATAGCAGCGAGCTGGGTGGGGTCCTCAGCATCGTCGCCTCCTAAAAGCTCGAAGAGGTTCATGGTTGCCATTTCAGCAGACCTCGAAATACAGGAAAACCCTAGCCGCAAATAACTCTGAAAACAGCAACCAGAAACCTATTGAAGATCCTGAGCCATGATTTAACCGATCTAAGATGTGTAGATTTGGGGATTTGGAGACGAAAACTGTAATGAGCAAGAGAGAGAGAGAGATTGAGATAGTTTGTGGAATGAGAGAAAAAACGAGAGGAGAGAAAGTGATAGAGATCGATGAATATATGGGGCTCAGGAAACCCTAGCCGATGATGCGGCAGAGAGTATCGAACCTAATCTTAAAAACCCTAGTGAGGCTTGGTTCAGTGAGGTCGGGATCATTGTAAGGAATTTTTGTGACCGTGTGATGGTGAGACCATGTGATTGGGAACTGAGGATGTCGATGACTGAATAGTTACACTTCACAACTCACAAGCAGTGACACGACGTGTGTTTTTGTACTGTTGTGGTCTCTGTGTGTCTCGTGCCCCTTATACCTCCCAAAAGATAACAAAATAAAAATAAATGTGAAAATATCTTTATACTACATTCCAGAAATATTTTAGAACTACAGTACTTATTTCTTCAAAGTGATGATTATTTGCATAATTCTTGTGAGAAATACTAATTTATTAAAAACTTACTTATAAACAAGAACTCAAAAAAGCATGGTTTTGGTTAAGCAGCAAAACATGTTTGGTAAATACCAAAAAAAAAAAAGCAAATAGTCACGGCACTGAACACATAGAAGGCTTCTATCAAACCAAAAAGAGCCTATAATAGATTTCTATTTTAGAAACTAAAAAAAAAAACTCATCTATTAAAAATAATCATGAAAAACAAATCAGAGAACTTATAATTGACGGGTAAAAATCAAATTAAACCTTACTTGAATGATTGATGCGTCGGACACCTTGAGACAGATCGTGTTGATAGGGTACTGTAAATCGAAGAACAATAACGCAACAAGAATGTAATAGGAACAAGAGAAATATAAAATAGAGAATATTTGATATTATTGATCGTATATTGTGTACACTAATGATCTTTTTATATTAGGGTAAATAACTTATGTCTAATAGAAATAGGAAATACAATATAATTAGAAACTACTTTAGTTATACATTAGTAGTAAATAATCTATTTCTATTAGGAATATAAAATACAATATAATTAAAAATTACTTTAATTATACATTAATAGTCTAGGAAATCCAATTCATATGTACATCTACTACTATTATTCATAACTAATAAAATGTGAATATATATATATATATATATATATAACACATTCCAGAAATATTTTAACACTACAGTACTAATTTCTCCCGAGTGATGATTATTTGCATAATTCTTATGCAAATATGTCAAACAAAATATGATACTTTCGGTGCCTTAAAATAAAAGTTTTTTTGTTTTTGTTTAATAATTTAGAGATAATTTTCTGGCATGTAATTTCTGTAGTGGTTATTTTGTTGTAATAATGTCAAACTGTTGTAAATAGAATGCTCTACAGATGTTAATAAATCAATATTTACAAATTTATCATAAATAAAAATACACTTGCTAAAATCGATGATGCCAATATTTCATAAGTAAATTACGTGACCTCCCGATAAATGAAAAGGGTTCATGTGAATGTGACACGTGCACTCGATAGGGAGTCACGTCATCTCAATAGATGTTTATTCGAATACCCCGAAAATGATTGTGTCAATGACCAAAGAACTTAGGTCAAAGAAAGTAAATTCAGAAGATAAGGTTGGAAGTTAACCCAATGAACAAGCCCCCTTGTGGCTGGAACACCCCAAGACCATTGTAGTTTAACGAAAGCCTCTTGAAGTTGTCATACTTAGGGAGTTGAGGTTGGATAGCAATCACATTCAAGCACAATCGTCGCAACGAGGTATCCCAACTCATCCACTTGGGGTTGTAATGCCCTCAATAAGGGTTTCCTAAGGTTGTCACGCTACAAAGGTTAGAGGCTCATGCCATAGTGCATAATCTCAACTCTTTCGATGTTTTATTCATTCAGTTTCTCGCGTAAGATTCTTTCAATGAGTTTTTTGAGTTCGAAGTAAAGTCACCCAAAAACCAATTCATCTACAACATATTCATTAAAGATGTTGGAATGACGGGTTAGTTGTTGTGGTTTGGGCATTGTGTGCTCGCAATTAAAGTTTATGGCTTCAGTACCAAAAAAAGGGAAGCTAGCCATGAAGCAAGTTTGAGATATGGGGTAGACTAGATTATGTTTTAGTGTATTTTGTAACTTGTCGAATGACATTTTTATGAAATAAAGTTTATTTCATTTAAAAGAAAAAAAAAGTCGCGTACAACAGATCTATCGAGGTTGTCACGCTACACAAAGTTGATGATTATTTAACCCCTTACATATCTTATTATAATTTCCAATAAAAGAATGAAATCAGATTATTGTATTTTATGATAGAAATATTGAATCTATGTGTGTTCTAAATTCTAAGAAAGACATGTAGGTTGAAAAGCCCACTCTTGGAATGTTAATTGCGTAGCATATGCCGATATACTCTGTGTATAGGTTGCGTAGCTTTTGAGATGGAATCTCATTCGCACTCAATCATCAACCACTCGTATAATTTTCTACTATAAAATAAAAATTGAGTTTTTTGATAATACGATAATTTGCCTGTTATTTCCATCAATGTGTCTCATTTGGTTCACATATATAGAGCTGAAGATACAGAAATAAATAAAATACATTGAAGTTCTGAATATGTAGAGCTGAATGAAACAGAATTAGATGGAAGAAACGAAGGGAAATAGTACTGCTATTTACCAATATCCCTAATTTGTACAGATGTTTTTAAGATCAAATACATTAGAAAGAATGGAAGTTTCTGACATAGAGATAAACAACTAACAGACAATAAATGCAAATCATCATCGTTTTCTTAATATCAAAGCGTCAAGAGAAGAGACTAGTTTTACATGCCACAAATAACCCATATATAATCATCCCACCACTAATTACAATTTCCCTTCAAGATGAGCAGCATCCCGACTTCTGGTTCACCGGCTGTCCTCGGATCTGCACTGTTGGTGGCCTAGCATTGTTCGCAGCGGGTTGGCTTGCCATCCTACACATATGAAAGAGACACGTCACATCCATTATTAGTTTAATTGGAAAATGAAAATACAACGTGAAAAAACACTTGATCGCGTACCTGTTCTTGATGTCGGCAGACATGGCCATAAAAGCCCGCTCGACATTCGTGGCATTTTTAGCACTGGTTTCCAAGAAAGGGATTCCAATTTCATCCGCAAAAGCCTAAGCAACCACAAAGGCAATTGTAAGAACCATGGTTTTGTACTTTACCCATAAAGAAGCAAAAATGAACTACTTTCTCAGAGGAAAATGTTAGCATTTATCACCTTGGCTGTCTCATAGGATACAACTCTGGTTGTTGTGAGATCACACTTGTTTCCAACTAGAAGCTTGTTCACATTTTCACTTGCATAACGGTCAATTTCACTCAACCATTGCTTAACATTGTTGAAGCTCTCTTGGTCTGTGACATCATAAACAACCTAACAAAAACAAGTCATACCAGCTTCAGATTTATTCATCACCTAATGAGCAGCCATGGGAAGGAATAATGCGGAGTGGAGGAAAGACAACACTTACAATAATGCCGTGAGCCCCTCGGTAGTAGCTGCTAGTGATTGTTCTGAAACGTTCTTGACCAGCAGTGTCCCACTGCATGTCCAAACAAAGGTTATCAGCAAATACGAATAACAGAAACACTATATGAATTATTCATGGACAATTAGTAAGGTGGCCTAATGCAGGAGTCTCCTACAGTTGTTGAGTTTGGGGAGGGTTGATTGTGCATGCAACCTTAGTCCTATTCAGGGAGAAGTACTGTCAAACAAAATAGGTTCCCAACATATCTATGATGGGAGCTAAAAACAGCACATAAGCTTCAGTAAAATGTGAAGCTTATCAATAAATTTCACATGTTAAAAAATCCGACATCAAAAGAATTTGAAGTTTGAGACCACTTGATACACTAATTGGGTCCTCCAAACAGCAGATTCAGCTAATGGGTTGAAGTAAAGTTTAACATATTAAATTTTACTTCTATATTGGGCTTCCTAAACTAAAAGGTCACCCTTACTAGTTAGGTTTGACTTTCACATTTATATGTAGCTTAAGCTTTTAGTCTTTAATCAATGCAAGCTTTATTTTATTTTTTGGTGTAAACCACCGGTTTAATCCGGTTCAAGGCTTAGTCACAGTTAAGGCTCCTCACGCCTCCCCATAGGTGTGTTTAGTGGGGATTGAACCCGAGAGCTCTTCCTACAAGGCTACAATCTCAGCCTGCGTTGCCAACTGAGCCACAACCCATTGGTATGCAAGCTTTATTGTCATCATACCAAAAGTTCATTAAACAATCTACGCCACTTTTAAGCTTTGATGATATAAAAATTGTAAATCTTTCAGATATAGCTCTATTTGATTGCAATACCAAACATTCCAGACATATAAAACCTAGTCAGACCAATCAAGAGACAGCAAGACAATGCAAAACTTACAATTTGAAGCTTAATGGTTTTCCCATCCTGCTCCACAGTGCGTATTTTCTACAAACCCAAATAACAAGACTATTAGGTCATCACATTTATGTATTATCATTTATCAGCTACAGTGATGTAAATTGGGAGTAAGTATTGCTTACAAAGTCCACTCCGATGGTGCTGATGTAACTATCCAGATATGAATCATCCTGGTTAAAAGAATGAAGATAATAATTAGGAGAATTATATTCATCTAATTATCTCTATTGAACTCCAGATTTCACTAAACCCATATGATTTTAATTTGCAACATTCCAAAAAAGTAAAACAATCAAATATCTTATAGTGTGATATTTCTACTAAGATCATGATACTGGAAAAAAACATTATTCTTTTTTTAACAGGAATTAACGATAAGCAATAGTATAATAAGGTTCCAAAACAAGAATGCAAATGTCAACGATAGAAAATGCACCGACACGTGTAGGGTGGAAAAACAAGAGATCAGCGACAAGTGACTTACAGCAAACCTCAGGAGAAGACATGATTTGCCAACACCAGAATCACCAATGAGCAAGAGCTTAAACAAGTAATCGCTGCAGATAACAGAACACAGTGCAAGTACAGTAAGAAAACAAATCAAACTCCTTTATCTTGGAAACAAACACTACACTACTTGGATCATAAGCACAAATCCACATAACCATAGCCAGAGAAATAATTCTTTCAAAAAATCAGAAACCCTGACAACATCAAACTAATTCTATTCCAGAAAATAGATATACTCATCAAAACCACATCCAGAAATAAACAAAAAGAATACAAATGATCAAAGCAACCCTTACAATGGACCAGCAAGTGAGATTCTGTCCTTTTGATCACCCAAAAATTATATTGATTTCACCAAACTGAATTTTACATTTTCAGAGCCAATATACTAAATTTTAAATTTTCAGGATCGATGTTTCCTAGGTTTAGCCCCCAAAATTATGAATTCCCGCGAAAATTCTTATCCAATAACAACAACAAAACCGACGGAAACAGGTAGAGGGATCTGAAACCTCACAACGAATACGCTAGATCTAAATCACAAACCAAAATCGCAGGAAATCACCCTCAGCTCAGCTGATACAAAAATACAAAACACCTCCGAACCACAACAAGCCCACCCGCACGATACGCAGCATAAAATTTACGAATTCAGTTGTTTCAAAAAACAATGAAAGATCCAGACAGACAAGGATCAAAGCAACCATAATTCGACAGAAAACATAAAAACGAATTAATTTCTGTTTTAGAAATATATGAGCAATTAGCAACTTACTATTCGGGATTCATGGCCGTGTAAGGTAGTGATCGATCGAATTACCGGCGTGAGATCGGGTGTTTCCGGCGAGAGTCGGAGCGGGAATTGAGATCGTCGCCGGAGGGGGGGAGAGGAAAGGGAGGGCTTGTTGTACAAGGGGCCGATTACGTAGGAATTGTGAATCTGAAATGGAAATTTAATTTTTATATAGAGAGGAGTTAATAGAAACAGGTGTTGGGGTGGTGACGTAGTAAACAGCTCAAAGATGTTGCCATTTGTTTCTCTCATTGCCCTTTTATCTTTACCAAAAATGCCCCTGTCCCTTTTGTCTCTAACCAATCTACCAAAAAAATTCGGTCTAAACTATAGGGTTTCAGAGCGGATCTGTACTTTGGCGGTGGACACCTTTAAGCCGTTTGACGACACCCAAACTAATCTTCATTCGAGATTTGTTTACAGGTTAAGAATTTCACCACTCCCTAAGAGTGAGTTGAGTGAGGATCGAAAGCAAGACATTTTCTCACTCACGCAACCTGTGTTAACCAACTACACCACCCCCATTGGGTACCAATCCTACCAAATTGCTTTAGATACTTATCAAATACCCCTTCTTCAAATTAAAATGTTTAATCTTGTGGATAATTATCGGGTTGGAGACGAGGTACTAGAAGCCGGAGCTAGGGTTCCCAGCTCTTACAAAAGAAGTGTGCATTGTTAAGTGGAAATCTAGACATAATGTCTACTATGGGGGCCTTTGAACAACAAAGTTATATATAATTATAAAGAGACGACAAGATACGGTGTAAAATGAAGTATACTTTCTTTTATCAAGAACGATGTGTATATGATTACAATTAAGATTGAAAATGTGTCGGTGTGTGGTTGGTTGATGTTTATGTAAAATCCAACATGAAAATTATAGCTTGCATTTATAACATGTTTTGAATTTCAAGACGTTCGCTTTCCAATGCATGATGGATAGAACTTTGACTCCATATTAGTGTTTACTATTTTGGTGTGATTTTATACTGATATGGTTTTTGATGTCACGACATTGATCTCTAAATAGTTTTAAACATGCACTTTTTGTCTATCGATTCGTTCGCCGCACCCACAACAAGAACTCATAGTATAGGGAAGCAAGGCCTTACGAATGACCTCGTTATAGATTACCTGTATTTGAAGAGTTTAGAACCATAAAAACTCAACACTTAGTCTCCACAAGAGCCTTGAAAGTTCTCAAGAGGTCTAGAGCCCCTCTCTGAATTTGGAACCATGAAACAACACTTAACTCATACAGGCCCCCCCAAGCTTTGTGTTTTTCTAGGTAGCCATTAAAGCTCCCCACCTCATCAAGACTCCTCCAAAGTTGCTACTTTGTCGAGCAACCATCAATACTCCCCACCTCATCAGGACTCCACCATGACTTACTGTCTCGTCAGATCACCTCCAAGACTCTCCATTTTTCCAAGTTACCACTACGAGTCTTCACTCGAATAATAGAGGCTCTTGTGGAGTAAATTCAATGGACAAAAATTTTAAGAATGCACATGCATTTGGTGCATAACACACAAGAGTAATATGCAATTAAACCAATCAACTATACTTTCCAATATTAGATTGAAATGTCAATTTATTTACAAATTGAGAAAATGAAACAAAAATAAACCCAAATGAGCACAAATTTTGAGCCATATGGGAATGTAAAGTGTACACAAATTTTGAGCCGAATTATTAAGAAAAATAAATACTAGTACTACGTAAATAATTGACCTGTAAAAAACAGAAGATAAGTAAATCAACAATTTCACAAAGATTTGACGCCCACGCGCGCTACTCGGAAGAGAAAGGTGCTGGTTGTTTCGTCGCTGCTTCACAGTTCAGACTCGTGCGCAACACTTGGAATTTCCAATGTGCATGCAACCGTGTTGACACGAGTCACGCCACACAATCTCTTGTTTCTTCACGGGCGCGTGTATCACACTTTTCGGAGTCAACAACAACGGCGGATATGAGTTGTATAATTTAAGGGATAATTGCAGATGACCCCCTCGAACTTTAAAGATTTGGCAGATGACCCCC
>JAYMTK010001718.1:0-15611 GCA_036897405.1 Pelargonium myrrhifolium | reverse complement strand
GCTTTATTAAGTTGCAACTGATATAACTTTATATCAGTCAACTGATATACATTTTACCCATAACACTAATAGTGATAATTTATGGAAGATTTCATTGCATTCACCCATCCTAGAAAATTTGAAGATGTTTAGCCGGAAATGCAGGCCCGTAGATGGGCATGTGCAGTAGGCTCAATTGCACAGGGCCCACACCAAATAGAGGGCCCAATTTTTAGTTTTAGTTAGATGGAAGTTAGCTGGGCTTGGAATGAGTAAGTATAGTGTTTGTTAAGCCATTAAGGGCTGCCAATTCACTAAACATCCTTATAATATTTATTACGTAGACTATAGGCCACTAGTGACTATTTAGTAATATATATAATTAAGAAAAGGAAAAGCATAACGACAACAAAAAGTAAAAGTAGAACGGCAACAAAACTGAAAAGGCCTAACACCAACGGCCACTCAGCCGAAATAAAAACGGTAAAATGTTTGTTGAATTTTCTAATCTCCAAGACTCCAACGTTCTAAACATTTATGAGATAATTTTTTTTTCTTTTAAATCAATTTTTTTGTACTCATTTCTATTTATTGTAATACAAAATTAAATTTAATCATACAAAAGTTATTTTCTTTTTTTTATGTCAAGTTTTAAGGCCCTAATTATTTATTTTAGCACAGGACCTTCGAATAGTTGGGACGGCTCTGTCCGCAAACGACGCTCTTGTAAAACTAACCAAACTCTCAAGTAAGCCATAAAACAAACCTCACGTTGTCAACGACCAACCACACACATCGACACATAACAAAAATATTTTGCGATTATATATATTCACACAATAGAATGAAGAAAAAAAAATCCAAGAGTTGGTACATCACGTGTTTACTATCTACAGGCTCTCGTAGTTATTTATGATAGAAGCTAGTTCATGCAACTACGAACACGTGGCAGATCAGCATTCGCTACAGTTCATTTCATGTGGATCACGTGCCAGTAAGCCACAGCTCGGAAGTCAGAAGGAAGAAATTGAAAGCCAACTGTTTTTCCTTTTCCCTTAATTGTCAAAAACTTCCCAATCTTTTTCAATTAAATTCTTTTTGGTCTCTTCCCTCTAAATTTCACACAGATTCTACTTTGGAAGCAGAGTATATTCTCTCTAGTCACTCTGTGATTTTTTTTCTGTAAGTAAATCTATTTTCTTACATACATGTTGTAGATAATTCATAATTCTCTATCCCCTTTTTTTCTGGGCTATTTTTTCTTTTCATGAACTATAAGATTGCATTTATTTATCTCTTTTGGTTTGTGATTCTTTCTTGTGAATTCTGCAATGGGTCATGTTTGTTTTGTGGTTTTTGATTGGCTTGGTGGTTGGATTTGCCCCAAATGTTGATGGTTTGTGCTTGCTGTTTCTGATTTGACTTTTGTTTGAGACATGCATTTCTTGAATTTTGGAGGATGAGATGTGAAATTGGCTTCTGGGTCTTCTTGGCCTGTGGTTTTAGCCTAGTGTGAACACTGACTGAGATTGGGAATTATTGTGTGATGCTTAAATGGTCAGCTATGCTATAGATTTGTAGTACTACAGGAACGAAACTATTCGAGGAGTTTGAGATAAGATGTTAGAAAATCGTTAAAGGTGGTTTGCGTATGCCGAATTTAGCGGAAAGTAGTGACTAGTGAGGAAAAACATGATAACATGTGGCTAAACAGATGAGATAGCATTAGATAGGATTGAGTCTGACTCCAACATTGCTTGGGAAATGGCTTGATTGTTATATGTTTATGAGTAGGTGTTTGTGTATGCAGAATTTCGAATACTTTTTTGCCTTCGAGCAAATTGCTTATATATGGTTAGTATGGTGCATACCTTCAAGTAGCTGTGACTAGAATGAATTGGTGTTTGCTAATTGAAGATATCGCTTTCATGAGATGGTTTGACTTGTAATTTGCTTACCTTAATTTGTGTCTCGAAATAGTGTGACTTGTTGGTTTTGCACAACATCTTGGATCCTACATGCTAATCCACCATGCATAAGTCACGCCAAAGCTATTTTCTCTCTTCTAATAGACAGCATCGTTACCTGTTTTTGTATGACCAACGATTTCAAACTTATTCTTCTTATCTTCACTTATAGCAGCTTGAGTTTTGAAGATTTTATCAAAAAGTTATAGTTTACGTTACGTGCTTTTGTTCCTTCATAGTCCCCATCCATTTGGCTGCCCCTTCCTTTAAACATGAGTGTAGTGAAAAAATGCATGAAATGAATTTGGGGATGATACAAAATTGTAGGTGCTTTTGCAAACAATTCAGGCTTTTAATGGGTGAATCGAAAGACGCCAAAGCAAGCATTGATATTCCAGAGAGCAAGAGAAATGGAAGATTCAAGAAAGTTGATCATTCATTTCCTAAGTTTATCAAACAGCTGCCGCACAAGCTCCAACTTTCTCTACAGGTCAGTCAGTTCTCTCGAAACCCATAACCAGTTAACTATATGTTAAAATTTTTGTCATAAAAGCCTCCTTTTTGGTCACAGTCTCGCCTCAAAAAGTTAGCAAAAGATGGTGAAGGAGTAAGCTCAGCTATCTCTAGTTGGAAGAAAGAGAAAGGATCATTCGCTGCCTTTGAAATCAATCTGGAGAAGCAATTGCAGGCTTGGAGAGAAAATCCCGATTGGACAGATCAACCTCCAGAAATAAAGGTACATTAGTACGGAAACCCTTATGTACAGAATTTTTTTTGTTTTACGTAAATAATATAATTTGCTGATAAGAATGCACTTGTTTCTGGTTCTCCTTTTCAATTTTAAGCCCATTGTGTAGATGAGAGCTCATTTTGGCCAAAAAAATGATGACTTGAGTTACAAAGTATATCCCCTAATGTAAATTTTGGCAGGTCAGCATACCGAAAGATTCGCTGTGTAAGCTTAATGTAAAAGTGAATGCTGGATTGCCCCCTGATGCCGTGTACAATATTGTGACTGACCCGGAAAATAAGAGGGTGTTCAAGAATATTCAGGTAAGCGCCTAAGTGGTATCTTTCAGATCCAACGAGTATTGTGAAGGAAATGATTTCTTCCAACGAGTATTGTGAAGGAAATGATTTCTCTTCTGTGAATTAAGGCACTCAACTCAACTATCGTTCTAACTGAGTAGCACGGGATAGTGGTATATTTCAATGTAACAATGATATGTTGTGTAGGAAGTGATTTCCCGAAGAGTTTTGGTCGATGAAGGTCCAAGGCAAGTGGTTGAAGTTGAACAAGCAGCCTTATGGAAGTTCCTATGGTGGTCGGGGACTATCTCCGTTCATGTTATAGTCGACCAAAATAGAGAAGATCACACGGTAAGGACTAACTACTGTTTCTACTATGCCTCATCCTACAAAATTTTTGCAATCTTTGCCCGATTCATCATTTATGCCACACACACTCTTTTGCATGATTCCAATAGTTATGCTTTAGCAATCGGATTATGCTGATTCATCAACAATTGGTTATTACAAATTTACAGTCACCTTACTCGTTATCATGCTTGAGTGTCAGATGAAGTTCAAGCAAGTGAAAACGGGGTTGATGGAAAAATTTGAAGGCTGTTGGAGAGCAGAACCCTTATTTGTTGATGAAAAAATCTGCTTTCCCTTTAAACCTAAAACGGTCGGAGAATATTATTCGTGTACCAAAGGAAAAGGAAGGATTGGATCGAGACTGAGCTTGGAGCAACTTGTCCAGCCCGCCATTGTTCCGCCCCCTCCAATTTCTTGGTATCTCAGAGGAATCACCTCCAAAACCACTGAAATGTTGGTATATGATCTTCTTGCTGAAACTGCTCGGATCAGAGGAGGTTCTGAATCTGATGATGCAAAACTTAACGAAGACCTTGAAACAACTCCAAGAACGCGTGACGATGATAGCACAGTTGATGAGATGCGTGATATAAAAGAAAGATGGGCTCTTCGTAGGACACATTCAAAACAACATCGAAGAAGGTGATTGATAGTTAAGTAATCACACTTGTCCTTAGTTTGTATTCTTAAACTCCCCATCTGTATTTTTGTACTGAAAACTAGAAAATGTTTGCCCATAGATTGTATAATGTTACGACCTGAATGAAACATTCTCATACTTGCGACGCAGAACAAGTGTGATTTGCTGGTGCAGATGTGCATGCATGCAATATTTGTATTGAGACTTGCTCTTTCATTCAACATTTTAGACAACTTTTAATTATCTATAGTAACACAACATTTAGATTATGTTACATATGTTACTCAGAGTTGCAATATTTGATGTTTCAACCTTCATCAGCATCATCCAGGTAGATGTGGACAACAAATAATGGCTGTGTATATCTTGTATCCTTGCACAAGTACAAATACTAATCCACACAGACACTACATTCTATGCTTTCGTCGTCGTCTAATTCTCCATGTTGATGGCATTGCATCTTATCTGCTGTGTAGGATGTGTGAAATGGCAACCGTTGTACTAATTGTCGCTCCATTGAATCGTTCAAACCATCCTTTTCGTAGCTCATGAATGCACCCATTGCACCGAGAAACCCTTCATGTCTCAAGAACATTGCTTCTGCCTCACCTTTTGACCTGAAATGTGTATAACATGTTATACACGGGAAAAGAACGAAAAAAGAAGACATTTATGATGAGTGGTGCGCGTGTAATGTAACAATTTAGTTTCTTGAAGCAATTAATTGAGAGCAAACAAGAATAGAGATGCAATATTACTGGGAGGTGAAGGAGAACCAACTCCAATTTAGTTACCAGAAATTAACTGCGACAGATATTGTGTCCATAGTATAAGACTGGCCCCGTATGAAAAATCCACCAAAAAATATCCGCTTAAGCCCAAACCGGAGTGCATTCAAGTAAGCGATCTGAAGATGAATTAATAAAATGCAAAAGTATCAGTGACGGTTGACATATATATTGATTTAAGTTACACAACTGAGATAGATATAATACTATTCGGAACAATGAAATAAAACAATAATAATATGCACGATGAAAAAACCGAAAGGACCAAAACACATTCATTGATTGTTGTAAACAGATTATAATTGTGCTAATTTACATATTTACAAATCATATATAGAGGGAATGTATAAAAATCTAATTCTCTCAATTCAGCAAGTTTATGAGTAAGGTCCTCCGAATTATATTTCATGGCAGAAAATACATATAAACGAGATTCAGACAATGTTTTGCAGGACAAGAAAAACTTTAAACAACAAACACCAACTTTCACAGAAATTTTGCTGAAATCATTGTACATCCAGATTTGTGTCTACAGAGCAAAGCAGAAACCAACTAAGACATCTCAAAGAACTTTTTATAAAAGGTTTTTGATAAATATATTCCATGTAACTGACCTGTCCGATGTTATTTGATATCATTCTTAAAAGGGACCGAGAAACATCTTCAGGTTTGTAATCTTCAAGCTCCTTATTATCAGAAATTGCCTTGCCAAAGCTAGAAGCAATAGTTGTTGACTTAAGACCAACCTGTTATCCATAATAAGGTCTTAGGACCTATCACCATTATCATATAGAAAAGCCACAAACAAACAAACAATTTGTCAACATTTTTTCACTCTACCTTAGTGTAGTCCGTGCCACCATAGATGTCTCCAACAAGCATGTCTATCACTCTATTATTTCCTCTATGACTCAACTCCAGTAACTCATCAAAACTGAAACAGAAAATGAACTTTTTAATCCATATATGATATAAATCATGCAACAAGAAGAAGATTCTTAAACTGAACTAAATGAGATAAAAAAACCTTTTGCACTTTGTTAGAAGCTTTCCCAAACCCCAAAAAGTTCCACCACCAACATTTGTGCCACTAACTCGCTCAAACTTGTCATCGCCATCCACCTAACATAAGAACAAAACTAAATCAATGAAAGGTTTGTAAAGATAAAAGATAAATGGAAGTGAAAAGATGAATGAAGTAGGCAAGAATACCTTAATCATGCTCACACCAGACCCAATGTTAACAAGGAGGTATGGGTACAAATCATTTTTGATCTGCACATATTCCTTCTGTCCGTTTATGTATGTAAAAGCTTCCCGGTGGACTGCCTACTCAAATAACATATTCCCAGTAAATATCACCAGCAAAAACATTTTAGGCCATGCAAGAGATTAAAATTAACCAAGGAACTTTCATGCCAACTTTTCAGAAGAACTGCTCTACTGTAGTAATGAAATGCCAAATAAGGACTGTAGTATGACAAAAGGGATCAATAATATTACATAAAGATTGGCTCCAGAGTATATGAATTGCAGTTAGATTATATAAGATAACTCAACAAATAATGTCTAGAACATGTGTATCTCACCTTAAGCAGAAAATTTGCTCCAGCCACAAGAGAATCCATTTCATCTTCTTTATCAAGACATATTCCAAGCTTTTCTTTAAATAGGTCTGAATATTTGTGTGCCCCACCACCTGTGGCCTTCTCATCGATAGTATTATAGTAAGAAGTTGATAAATTAGAGTATTTCAAAATCACATTTCGTGTACTCCTAGATACTTATTGAAGTCTAAGTTTGCAATAACTGTAATTACCTTAACTATGATCTTGTCACTGGTGGGAGCCTTGTGCTGCTGGCAACCTGAATTCATCTTCATTCATAAGAACATGATGCAAAGTAGCAGAATCATTATTTGAATAAAGAGTGCATCTCAAAGCAACTTCAAGGATAAACAATCTAAATTGATTAGTGGAAAGTCGAATGTATTTTGATGACCCATCTGAGGCTCCTATCAGTTTCAATCCATAATTCTCTGCAAACCAAACAAACAATACCCATATACTTTCAGAAATTACATTTTTCAAAACCAAAATGAAGTGTTCCAAATCATATCACAGATCAGAAAAGAGTGTTAGAACTTTCTGAATAGAAATATCCTAACTTCCTAAGTCAATGGTCATCTGGAAGCAGCCTAGGAACGATGAGCAAATTATAATGCTCGTGAATGTTGTTTGGTGCTACCAAAGTTGTTCACCAACAACACTAGCAAACCTTAGAGTTTCAAGTTTGGTATTGCTCAAAAATGACTGACCAGAAATTAACCACACAGCTTGACCAGGTAAGTACCAAGAAAATAGAAATTCACTTTGTTGTCAGAGGAACTTTCGCAGAAGGTTAACTTATGATAAGAAAATGCACAAGAACTCATGTCATTATAAGCAATCATAAAAATTAAAGCTGCAATAATCACAAGGACGTACATACCACCAAGGTGCAGCTTTTTGGAACTAATAAACTGTATGCAATCATTTATCTTGCTAGTCTCAAACTTAGCAAAATTAAGCCTCCCGTGAAGAGAATTTGCCATATCCCCATTTGGAATCGCCTTAATATCCCTAGCTGTTTCAGCTTTCTTCCCCTGCCCCTTGTCATCACCCACAAGGTCACTCTTTCTCGAGAAATACACCAACTTGATGAGAGAACCTGTGAACAACATTGTATAATTCCAGTATAAACAAATTGTAGGCGAATCAGACAGAACTTTGGAACAAGTATGTTGTTCAAGCAAATCTAAATAACATCACAAAGTGGGAAAAATCCACAGATATGGACACATTTGATCATCAAATTAACGACAAATAAGTGAAAGGCATAGGAAAAGCAAGCATGAATCTATGCCTCTATTGTATGCATTTTGATAGTAGCTTATTAATAGGCAAAAATCATAACTTTCTGCTCCTTCAGGAATGCAAAACTAAAGAAACCAAATCAACATACAAACCCCCCTCCATCTTTGTCAACAAGACATGGGAACAGAAGTTCGAGTTTAGCTCTTTTTTTTTTTTTTTGCAAAAACAGTACTCAGAACATAAAGATTTGAACTTTACACAATCCACATGATGAAAGATCAAGAGAGTGAGCACCCATTATTGGATAAGAAAAGTAGAAAGCAGAGAGATAAATATGAGCTGGGCATTAATACTTGGGTTAGCAAAACCAGCCCAGATTCAAGATTGACCAAGTGAACCTCAAAACAAAACCAATTTCAGGAACCAAATTCTCTCAGATTGAATTATAGAATAGTAAAATTGAAGAGATAAGTTGAAGAAGATGACCTCCGATATCCAAGGCCAAATGAGATATTAGATCATCGGAATTGTCGGGAGTGGAATTGGAATTCCCTTTCACCGAATTCCCCTGAATTCCAACATGTTGAGGATCCATTTTGTGCGTGTGTTCTTCAACTGGATCGTCGCTTTTATTGCTGATACAGTTCGAAATTAATACCTCCAATTACTCTCTCTACCTAACCCCTAACCATAATCGGAGAGGGGTTCTTAATTCTTATCCGAATTGAAAACGAGGCTATGTATCGCGTCAACTGGCGGCTACGACCCGTTTTCTCGCGAGCATTTCATCGAACAGAGTATGTACATTCTGATGTGTCCATTTTCTTTTATACAACTTGTTCTGTTCCTCTCTTTTTTTCCTCATTTGACTTTCCTAATTTCTGACTGGACTTTCCTATTTTGTTAAATAAAAGGAAAAAAATTTCCTCGTCTTGTTGAACAAAATTGTGAAAAACAATTATCTAATAAGACAATGTTGATTAAATGTTCAAGAATGACTCATCTTGTTGAACAGAATTGTGAAAAGCACATGTCTAAAAAAACATTCAACAATAACTTAGATTTAAAATATCTCGTATTTATTTTAAATTATATTAAAAAATAGTTGAATAATTAGTGATACAGATTCAATTAAATTAGTTAATACGTAAATGCAAAGTACTTCTGTCGATTCAATTTTATTGTATTTTATTTGAATCTTGATAAAAATTTAATTGAGACTTTTTTATAATAAAAAATGTATATTTTATACTTAAAATTCATTGGAGTATATGCTAAGGACAAAAATGGAAAACTAAATATTGACATTTAAATCCAATCCTGTGTTAGTGTGATGCCAACTAAAATGAGCTGGTTTTCTTAGTGCAAAGTAGTGGGCAAACTCATGACATAGATAATGCTAAGATAGTAGTGGCCAAACACAAGGTTGACCCACTTTTTATTTAATTACATAGATTTGCCTAACATATGCAATTATACACATGTTTTTTTTTTAAACCACATGTTAAGGTTTATTGAGAGTTATTTCTATTAATTAAATATTTTTTATTTAAACATATAAAAAAAAGTACCTAATTGGTCCATGTACTATAAAAAATTGACCAAAATGGTTCATGTACTTCAAAATGGTCCATGCACTATCAGGGACGGATCCAAAATATTTGCTCAGTGGGGACAAAGTTATAGGGTAATAGAAAAAATGTTATAAATTAATATGATATATTGAAAAAATAATATTTCAGTGGAGGCAAAATTTAAAGATTAGTAAGGACGAAAACGAAAAAATAATAAGAATACATGATAATTTAAAAAAAAAACGTTCAGTGGGGGCAACAGCCCCCACATGCTCCTTCTTGCATCCGTCATTGTGCACTATCTAAAAGTGGACCGAAATGGTTCCTGCCGTCCAGTTCCGTCAAAAACTAACGTTAAGTGGCCTACGTGACATTTTTTTTTTCATTTATCAATTTTTTTCAATTCAGCTAATATCTACCTCATCCACCACCTCACCTTCTTCTTTCTCTCTCTCCCACAACCATAACAACACTCAAACCCTATATCCTCCACCTTCTTCTTCTTCACTTTTATCAAATCTCCAATATTTTCTTATGAGTTTTTTCAATTTCTACTCCAAATTCACATTATAACCTTAAAAATCAATCAAAACTCCAATCAAAACCTTAATCTCTCCATTTGAGTTTTTTGATTTAATCATCAAATTCAAAATTTTGAACTCAAAAATCAACCAAAATCCAATCTTTCAATCTGAGTTTGCTCTAAAATCCATTCATATGAGCTAAAAATCCCCAAAAATGGGTATCAAGTCCCTAATTTTTCACTCCATTCCATGGTGATTTCACCAAACTAGCTCCCGTCGGAGAACTCGTTGTCGGAGCACGACGAGCTCGATGAGGCGGAGCCACGCGGCAGCGTTCGCGCTGGAGGAGGCGGACTCGCACGGCGGCAGCTTGATGGAGGCGGTGGTGAGCGAGCTAGAATGAGAAGATGAGAGTGAGGAAGAAGGTGGGTTTAGAGTTTGAGTGTTATGTTTGTGGGAGAGAGAGAGAGAGAGGGAGAGAGAGAGAGGAAGAAGATGGTGAGGTGGAGGCTGAGTGGGTAATTGTTGAATTAAAAAAATGAAAAATAGAAAAAAAATTGTCACGTAGGCACTTAACGGTCAAAATTGACGGAATTGGACGGCATGAACCATTGTGGTTCACTTTTAAATAGTTTAGGGACCAATTTGGTCCATTCGTAATAGTACAATGACCAAATGAGTACTTTATCCATACTGTAATAGGTTTAACACTATGATACTGAATATATTTTCATTTCTATGGAATTAGTTGATAATAGATTAAGATTTTGAATGAACATACATGAAATTCTTATATTAGAATCTTCATATACGGAGTATTTGAAAATCTCTACAAAAATTTGAATTTCAAGCCAAGTTTTAGGATCAGTAAGATACAAAGTTTATAGAGTACAGACTAGTCTTTTTGGTTATCAAAATTATCTAACAAGGAAATAAGAATGAACTAGATTGGGCCGAAAAAAAGTGATATCGGGCCAAGGCCCATACCTGCCAGGACATTGTACATGTAAATACAAGCATCATTGTAAGTTCCTGTAAAAAGAGAACTCCCAATTAGAGGTTAGAGATCTATAAAAAAAACTACACATGATTGGCTTTTGTTGCTCCGGCACCGGCACCGGCATATTCTCTCAAGACTAACTCCACCTCTTCCACAACCCCGAGTCTCCGCAACCACCCAACTAGCACCCCTGAAGCCTCCCTCCCCACCATAATGCCATCTCTCTCCAACTCTATCAAAAATTCCAATGCTCTGTTAAGCTTATTCTCTTTTTCATAAGCACCCAACATCACGGCTACACATTTGTCACTGGGCTCGAGACCAGCCCTTCTCATGTTTCGGAAAGCACGATATGCGTCCTCACTTCGTCCCATCGTTCCATACGCATTTATAAGGAGGCAGCACAGCTTCACATCAGGAGAAATGCCCGCTAGCTGAATTGCATTAAACACCCGTTGAGCTCCCTCGGCATCACCGGCCATGGAATATGCTCGTAGCAAAGCCTTGTAAATCTCTCTTCCTGCATAAACTTGTAGGGCATCCATTTCTTTTATTAACATCTCTCCTCGGTCAGGCTTTCCAGCTCTGACGTAGGCCATGATCATTGCGCCATATGATCTTTTATCTAATGGTTCTCCAAGCAATTTAATCTCTTCAAAAGTTTCTTCGGCTAGATTGAGATCTCCACCCTTGCTGTACATGTTGATCATGGCCGTTAAGGTCACCTGATCAGCAACAAAGCCTTTACTTTTTAGTGCTTCGAAAGTATTCTCGGCATCTCGAATCCTGCTCTGCTTTCCATAAATATCAATCAGTTTGGTGTAGTCACGAACATTGGCTTCAAAAGATTCTTCTAAGAGGGCATGTTCAGCAACCTAGTAAAAGTGCAAAGAGCCATGCTTTCAGTTCAGTAAAAGGAACGTGTTTGCATTAAATATATTAATGCGTCTAACAAAAAGATATACACTGTTGACATAATTCGTCAACATTATTTTTATTGTATTTACTATTTCAAATTCAGACAGTATTACATATTTGTGAACTTATATTGAATTAGAGCATAGAAATCAATTAACGCCATAGCAAAAGTCAATACAGTTGCCATGAGGTCAAGACCATCTATCGTGTAAAACAACCAGAACTCCTTCAAATTGTGATTGACAATGAATGCCCGTGAAGAAGACGAGACATATTCCCAATGCCAGAAAAGTTCCAAACTGGCAATCACATGTACATTTAAACCGCATTCGTGTATAAATAACCAAATAAAAAGTTCATCAATGGAAAAGAATCAAGACCCTTTATAAGATGAAAAAGGTCTAAAGCAACAACTGATACCAGGTATATTATGCACGAGGATTAGCCCTTATCTTTACTTGAATGACCCAAAACTTTTTAGAGTTTGCTAAACAGAGAATGGCCATTTCCAGAAATGTTTTTGCTCCTCCCATAGTCGATATGGACTATATTTGTTTTTCAAAAAGACCTTCAAAATATTGCATTTAATATGTTTATATTATTTTATTTAAGCTAGTATAGACAACCGTACGTTAAATATCTTAGTAAAGTCTATATGCACTATACTTGAATAAACCCAATCATATCATTGAATATTCATGACTGTAATATATAAACCATTGATTCGCATCTAAGCATAACAAGGAGATCAAGACTATTCTTCGTGTGAAGAAGAAAGATAAGAACTGCTACAAATACTTTTGAATCATGTCTTACAAGTTTGCAACAATAACAAAAGTATACATGGACAGTGGGTTTATTTATCTGCACACTGTTTTAAGGTCGAGAGTTTAGGTAAATAATCCCCAAATCCAATACTACAATTCCACAACCTATGGGTAATACATGTAACAAAAGACCCTTCACAAGTGGAAACCATAGAACTAGTGGCATATTTTCCATCTAATCATGAAATGGGAGCAAGCAAATTTATCAGGGCGCAGCAAAAGAAGTAAAGTTGCAATTAAGTGACATAGCGAGGAAAATGAGTTGTCCATTCTCATCCTACACAACTCTTAGTTTCTCATTTATATATGCTCATTTCAGAAAAGTAGATTTGTTATCATAAACACTACTATGTCTCCAAGAACCCAATTATTAGAAGAAGCCCACCTTCTCGTATAATAATAGTGAGAGAAGAAGAATAGAAACCGTAGAATAAAAAGAAAAAATAAAACTGAAACAGAGAATAAATAACTTGGTTAAAGGGCAGAAGCAGACTATCACAAAAAGACTATCCTACTCAAACAATTTAGACCACTTGACCTACGAGCATTTCAGGCAAGGTTAAACAAATATCACAACCCTTTGATAAAATCCAATCGGTTGAGATAATAGTATAGAATCATCTAGAAACTAATAGTTCTCAGTTTGCACCCCCAAGATCTCCGGCGGGCCAAAATTCACCAATATGATGCCTTCACGGGACTGCCTATCCATTCCCTTCACAAAATGAATCTAACGAAAATGGGTAGGGGTGTAGCAAATAAGGAATGCTGCAAGCATTGGGAGCAGAAGAGCACACTCTTATACGCTATGAAAACAGGCATAATTAACAATTTTAGTTAATAGTATGCATAAAAACTGCACTAAACCTAAATTTTGAAATTGTGAATTCCTTGAACAGAGAAGTTTTGGTGTGCATGTGGAAGAACCACATCAATAAATCACAAAGAATATCCTCTACATAATTCAGAAGGTACTACAGAACACATATTCTTCAATGTCAAAGGCGGTACCTCCGAATTGATGAAAATGAAGAACTATAACTATTCACTTTTATGTAATCATAGGCTAATAATATTTGCTCTAGTCAAGTTCATAGGAACTTTAGATTCATATCCACAAAGATTCATGCACTAGAGAGCAAATAGCAATAGCAGATAATGCAAAAGAACCAAATGTACCATAAATAAACAAAAAATAAGCCATCCAGAAATCCCTTCAAGCAAGTCTGAAACAACATTACATGAATGGAAAACAAACAAATAATACCTGTAGATGCAGCGGATGATCTAATCTGGTCAATTCTTTAAGAACCGCAAGCCAATCAGCTCTAATGGGTTTCATAATCCTCACCCAAGCAGACAACAAATGAGACAAAGTGAAGTCTTTTTCAGGAGAGAAGCAAATAAGCTGTCTCATGAGGGATTTGCAGCGTTTGGTCATCTTGGGTGGGAGTTGAGAGATGGCTTGCTTCTGAGCATCTGTGAGAATATCACAAGGACCAATCTCAACCCACCTAAACCTAGGCTTTTCTTCATTTTCTCTCTCGCCCACACTACCAACAGCTAAAGCCAGTTGAAAATAATTTGTGGGTTTGTAGAACCAAGTGTTTCCCCAAGTAAGGGGCTGCTTATTTCTCATTGGGATTAGATGGTAGCCATAGTAAAGCATGCTACAAGCAAGGGATTGGGTACCCATGAGAAGAGTAAAAATTCCAACTTTGCTGAAAGGAAAGAAGTTTGGGGAAATCCAACAAGTGAGGCAATTCAAGAGAAACCCAGTAAGTAATTAAGGGGATGGGAGTGATACATAGTGTGTGTGAAGATCAAATTGGAAGTTGCAAGTGAAGGTAGGTATGGCTATGGATACACTACACTACACTACAAGGTGTTTTTGCCGTTTGGAAGGATGTTTTTTTTTTAAGGGAAATAGTGCAAAAGCACTCGATTACATTCGTATCAATAGAATGCAAATAATATTCATACACGTATTAACCCTATCTACTATCAATACAAGTATTAACCTTATATAGTATTCCAAATTTGTTTAAGGTCGGCACTGGTACCGTCACCATACTTTTTTATTGGGACTCCACTCTCTATGACTCATAACAACTAAACACTCCTCTCTAGATGAGTGACTACTACAACACTTCTTGAGCTTTGGCTTACAATAGTCGGCCCCAGAACCAACACCCGCTCATAGCAGACTAATTCATACCCCGAGTTCCTTGACCCGGGAAATCGACGGAAACCCGCCTCAATCGCTTTCAACCACTGCACGTCCCGCCCCCTACTAGATCCACTGCCGCCAAGCCCCAACCAGCTCCGCCCTACCGGTCCCCACCTCCATCAGTCACAAACTAGTTGAGAAATCATCTCCCCTTCAACCACCACCTCCCACCATCCTTAACTTCCTTACCACCGTAGCCAAACATGACCTTAAGGGACGCCAGCCACTTCACACCAAATCTATTGTCTACCAGCCTTTTTCGACGCCGACAATTTGGCATTGGATCTGCCGCCCACAAGTCTCGTTTGACGTTGGACACATAGCAGACGAGATCTCTCCCGCCTTTACTTCGTTCGTCGATCAGACGTGCACTCCGGCTCACCAGATCCAGATTCGTTTCCGATCTCCTCTTTGATCGAATTGGATCATGTCCCAACATTCGCCTCTGCCTTCTCCACCTCACCGGTTTTGGCCCCCTCTTCGTTTTCTGTGCTCTATCTCATAACCGTACCTAGATAAACTTCCTTATTCGTTGCCGACCATCGCGGAGATAAGGTCGGACACTCAACAATAGAAAATGGAGAAGAAGCACCTATAACCCCTATAACCCCCTTTCACAGTATGCTAGTTGTCCTAATCTCACCACCCACGTCGTCGGATTTCATAGCGTAGCTGCCACCAGCAAAGCTCCAAAACCCTAATTTTCATTTTTACTTTATAGATAGGCTATGTTATTTTTTATTTTTTTTATTTTTTTTTTGAAAGAAATTGAATAGCTATTATTAATCAAACAAATCTGAGCATAACAAGTCTTCAATACCTAGGGTACCATTATTCCCTAGCCAAGTATCATGTCCCGACACTACACCAGACTGTCTAGCTACAAAATGCGCAACCCGGTTTGCAGACCGGTAAATAAAAACGAAATT
>JAYMTK010001717.1:0-15613 GCA_036897405.1 Pelargonium myrrhifolium | reverse complement strand
TATAAAAGTGTCCGGTAAATATATACTCCTAGTTTAAAACGAGTGTGTTGTTTCAAATAAATTTTTGTTTTAAAATGAGTGTACATTTTCTCATTTTAGGAAGTTAGTTACGTATGAATTGTCAATAATATCATTATAATAAGTTAATTAGTATTCATTAACACATGATCACAGAGATACAAGAGTAAATATATCACACTAACTAATTTTTTCTTAATTTTTCTCAATCATTTTAAGACGGATGGAGTAATTAAATGATGAAGAAAAAGAATTTTAGATTTATTGGCGGACACTATTATCCACTAAATAATTACCAATAAAATATGTCACATCATTAATTAATATCTATAACCGTTCTAATAAATTTGTCGGCGCAGAATGCCTCTCCGAATGCATTTATCTATATTTGTTAATTGAGAATCTCATTCAATAAACTATAGTTGAGATTCCGAGCACTCTTAAATGTTATAGTTTACAGAGTTGACATATTTGCGGGTTAGGTTTGAATTTCTAAAGGTAATTCAAAGTTTTTGAATTCAAACCAAACGGGTTTTGAATTTGTTCATGTTTCAAGAATAAAATGAGCAAATTTGTGCATACTCGCTTGATCCAAAAAATTTCGACTCGGATCGAATCGCATTTTGGGTGGTCGTAAGTACTTGTCCAAATTGTCGGGTCTACTTTACACTATTTACACTATTTATTGCGCAATATTATTTATAAAAAAATCTGAAATTTTAGAATAAGAAATAGTGACGGAAACAGTAGTACATTGTCTCGGGCGTAGCCGAAGGAGCAGCAGTCATGGCGCGAGGGCTCATCCTGTGGTGTTCACAGAGCAGAACCACCTCCTCCGTCTTCATAGCGTCCAAAATCTCACCGCCCCAATGCTTATTCCCATTCCCATCCCGTCTTTTTCATCTCCATCCCCATTTGCCTCCTCCTCCAACTCGCTGCTTCTGCAACTCTACTCCTCAACAAGACCCAGTAGACACCTCCAGATATAAGGAAGTTTTCTCCAGGCGCATGGCCATGGCCGGTCTCGAACCTCACCACCGTATTGGTAAACCCACTACTCACTCTCCTTTTTGTCTCTCTGGGTCCGTGAAAATGGTTTAAAAATCACAACTTTAGTACTCTGTTAATCTGGCTGAGAAATAGAAAAGTAAGGTAATGTAGACAAAGGATTGGGCTTTTCAAAATTCATCTCAACTAAGTGAAATGCCATGTGGGTTAAGCTTGAATTTTGTGTTCTTTCCTTATTTTCTTAGTTTTCTTTAGCGGCATTGAGAAAAAGAAGAAGTTATTGTTGGGTAATTTGAAAATCCCAACAGTTAAGTGGTCTATGCTATGTCAATTTATTTTTTGCTTTAGCTGGGTTGATGTTGTTTGCAATAAATTGATGGTTCAGTTTGATTGCTTTTAGAATTTATGGAGACAAGAGGAGTCAGATTTTTCTTAGTTCTTACTTGAAAATATAAAACTATCGAGTTTGTGATGGTTGTATGCTTTTCTTTTAGCTTTGGGAGTCTCCGGAGGCCCTGACAGTATGGCCCTGTGCGTTCTGGCGGCATCTTGGAAAATGAATGGATTAGGTACCACTGGTGAGAGTGGCAATTTTGTAGATGGGTTAATGGCTATAGTTGTTGATCATGGCTTACGGTCTGAGAGCAAAGATGAGGCCGACATTGTTCACCGTCGGGTTTCTGAAATGGGTATGTATTTGTGTTCGCATTCCATTTGTTTTCTGTTTTTGGGTGCAAAAGTGTATTGAATTGTAGATCTTATTTGGAACAGATGGCTAACATTAACTTTGTGTAGGAATCAGATGTGAGATTGCCCATTGTAAGTGGTTGGATGGTAAGCCGAAACAAGGTCATTTGCAAGAAGCAGCTCGTGACAAGAGGTGATTTCCCCCCGTTCTCAATGAAATTTACTCCAGTTTTTATTATTAGGGTTATTATCTAGTGATTCCATTTTTTGTTGAATAGTTACTCGTAGTTATGCTTTTATTTGACAAGAGATCACTGTCCACTTTGCAAAATTTCAAATTTGGTTTAACCCTCAGGTATGAAATTTTTCAGAAGGTTTGCATTCAAAACCAGATAGGGGTGTTGCTTATTGCACATCACGCTGATGATCAGGTTTGGGCAACTCACATTTTTACCTCTATTTTATGAGTGGGTTTTTGTGCATACATCTTATATGTTCTTGTTAGTGGCTCTTAAAAGGAGCTATATCTGCTTGCGGGAAAAGAAGATTTTGTTATCAAACATGGAATTTCCATGTGTATAGCCTCAAAATCAAGCAAATAGTTAGCTTATATTAATGTTCTATCTGAACTGCTCTTAGCTTTATAATTGTTATTGACAATTGAGGTATAGTGGCTGATGAGACACAATGCAGGCTGAGTTATTCATCCTCAGATTATCTCGAAACAGTGGTGTGCTTGGACTAGCTGGTATGCCATTCACTTCTCAAATGTTCTCCGCCGGTACTCATTCCAGTTGTGATATTTCAAAGCATCATGGTATTCTTCTAGTGCGGCCACTCCTGGAATTTTCAAAAGAAGATATGTATAAGGTAAATGTGCTGGGACAAAGCTTTGTTGTTGTTATACGTCGAATTGAGTTCAAAATCTGTGATTCTTACTATACGCGCTATCATTTTATTCCTTCCAGATATGTCAAGGGGGTAATCAAGATTGGGTGGAAGACCCAACAAATCAAAGTTCATTATTTGCTCGTAATAGGATCAGAATGTCTTTAAAGAATTTTTCATCAAGTGAGTTTTGATGGACATATGTTGCAATATCTTTATTGTGATTAAATTTTTGTCACAAAATTTTGACTTCATCAATCATCAGTATATATGTGCTTTGCATGGTTTGCGAAATCAGTTCTAATTCCATGTGCAACTCTTAAGCTTTATCTTATTGCATACACAAACACGAGTTTGAGATAACTAGTCTCTTGTCTATTAGGTATCTTCAGGTCTGAGCTTCAAGCAGTTATTTTTGCTTGCAGAAAGACACGCTCCTATGTCGACCATATTTGTTGTAATTTGATCGATCGGGCAGTTGACATCACGGATGTAAGCATCCTTTTGACTGCTCACACTTATGATATCTACGTTACTTCATATTCTTCTTTTTTTAGTTTGACTGGTGGAACTTTTTTTTAGGTTACTGCCATATGAACTTGTAAATTATTTTTGCAATATCAGACAATTTCCATCTTTTACACTGATTGTCTCTCTTTCTGGGTTTGTTGTGGGGCATTGCTTCCTCCAGCAAGGTTATGCGATCATTGATTTGGAGATTCTTAATCCATCTAATATTGAGGACATGTGTTTGGCGAAGCTCATTGCTTTAGTTTTGCAGGTATTGCAGTTCTTGGCATGGAGCTCTAATCTCATTATTGTTTTTCTTCAAATTCTGGTTTGGATAACTTGTGTGGGTGATTACATTAATACTTGTATTATTCGAATTATCAGTTCATTTCACAACGACAGAGGCAAATTAGAGGTGGTGCTTCAAAGTTGCTGTTGGACTACTTGCGTACTTTCCCATGCAAGGTACATTTGCTTTCCAGACTGTATGGTCGTAATTTGACGGTTTCAAATTCTAAAGGCTTACTTCAGCTTGTTATACATGCAAATGGTATGTTTTCTCTATCTCTGATTACTAGTTCTTCAATTTATTAACTCATGGCTCTCTATTGACCATCATGCAGACTGCTCTCTCAGCAGCTGGTTGTTATTTGTGTCCGTCTCCTGGGTCTAAAGGCACAAAAGCCCTGGTTTGCTGTTCTCTTAACTATCCTCAGCCTTCAAGGACTGAAATGTTTAGCATGTACTCTTATGGGGAACAAAACAATGGAATTCTGACCGAGTTAGAACAAATAATAGTTGACGGGAAATCATATTTAGATCATTTGATTCCAGATGCATCAGAAGTGCCTTTTTTGGCTGTATCATCCGAAGCAGTTCTAATTGAAGCCAAAAGACTCAACATACTCAGCGAGTCAACCTATATGGATATCCTTTCAATGCAGAAGGAGGAAACCAGACGTTTCAACTCCAAAACTGAAGATACATCTAATTGTGAATCAAAGCATGAATCTGCGAGTATGCCTCCTAGTGAACCACTTCAGCCTGGTCAAATATGTTACTTTATGAACAGATTCTTTGTCTCATGGAATTTGACAAAGGAGCTTGTTAGTGATGCATCTCCTGCGAAAGCTGATAGTGACTTGGAATTTAGAGAAGAAAGTTGGCAGTACCATTGCATGTCTTGTGTAGTTGGTTGCAACATGGTCGTTGAGGTCCGGCACATGATGGAATCTGATTGGCTGTATCTTGCCAAGCTATCGAAGTGTCAGAATTCGGGACAATTACAAAAGCAAGAGCTTATCTTAACTAGTAAAACAGAGCAGAAAAACTTGTGTCTGGACTACGCAAGACTATCAGCTCAAAAAGCACTCGTATTATTGAAGTCAATCCCAGCTGCGGCAAGAAAAAGCCTTCCTGTTCTAATTAATCATCAAGGACTGCTACTCAGTGTTCCAGTACGTTCTCCTTTTATTCTGGATTCTATTTTATTTTTACTATTTTCCCATGAGACATACTAAGTAGTGTCTTAGAGCAGCTGTATGTGATCCTTGTAGGTTCATTTGCTTATGTGATCTTATGTTAAGTTTCTTATTATGTCTCGTAAGACCTAATGATCTCGTATCTATTTTCTTGCAGAGCATTTGCTTCAGACATTGCCCGTGCTTGATGGTGTCTGCTGAATTCAAGCCTAGAGTACCACTTGGAGGAGGTCACAGTACATTTATTTAGTCTACGAAGCTTCAATTCAGTGAACGGTACAATACATGCTAGAGAATCCTGATCTTTTAAATCCTGTCAAATCGTTTTCAAGAAAATCATGGTAAAGCATCTTCTCAAGCATCAAATGTCACGTAAACTTAAAAGAGGTGTTTGTATCATGGTTCTGCTAGATGGAACCAACTTTCAACCACATGCAAACAATTGTGACTGCATAATATTGCAAGATTTCAATCAAATATTAGAATCAAAAGCCCCTAAGATGTAGTTGGAAGTCCAAAAGGATAGTGGTTGCATGTAATCAGAGTCTTTGAAGGGTGGAGGACTAAAAAAGTAGGATGTAAGCTCTATAGGTTATTGAAAATGGAACAAAGGACATAAATTTGCACTCAGTTCCTGCTCTCTCTAAACAACTGGAGAATCACTGTATGAGTGAAATCAAATAATGTGAGATCTAAATTTGTAATTTCTGTGCACTGCTTTCTAATTGATCTCAAGAAATTTCAACTGCTGCATTTCTGTTGTGCAAATCAAACTATTCACCACTGAAAGAATGTCTATGTTTACATTCCCTTAGATTTCTGTATTATCTAAAGATTGGTGAAGTGGATAAGATTTCAGAAAACCAAAATTTTATGGCATAATAAAAACCAAGTCTACAGAGAAATTTAAACTCCAGCATAAGCTCAAGCATCAAGACTATATTGCTCTGTCAAGGTAGGTTACAAGAAATATGCAGACTGCTAAAGACTACAAGATCCAAGTGCTTTCAAATCCAAGCTGACCATCTTCAAATCTGCACTAGAAGCAAAAACTCATCCTAACTGTCAAAACATGAAAGCAATGAATTCACTCATTGTATCCTTGACATTTCTGTTGTATAAATTCTCTCATTGTTACATGATATTCCGCGGCTATCCTTTTCAAAGAGATTGCTAAAGAAGATTGGTAGATATGCAGGAGTTGGGAAGTTGTCATAATTCGTCATCACCTTCTGGTTCCTTCAAAGCACGAAAAGATGTGAAATACTGCTTCCAAGGAGCATCCTTTTGTTGTTCAACCCATGACAAGAAAGCACTGTCCAACAAGCAGAAGATATTAACATAGAGGAGCTGGTAGCGCACTGGCACATATCGGAAATTTGCAACCTGAACAACTGGCCATACACCACCCTCCAAAATCAAGGCTGGGAGGAAATCCCTCTTCAAATCTTCTTTGACCTCAGGAAACTTTTTGCCAGCAGAAAATCCCATGTAAGTGAAAAATACTAGCAGATCAAGGGGGCCAAAGATTATGCTATCCATTGCCACTTTAGTAGCTACGAATCTCACTGACTTTGGCTGCAGATGAAGCCTCAACCTTATAAGCCGATCCAAGCCTTCGTACCTACATGAAATTAATAAATTTAACATGTATTCCAACTTTATAGTGTGCTTAACATTGTGTTCCTGAACAATCACTAATCCCTGCAAAGAAAATATCTTGTTGCTATATATCAATGATATAAAAATACAGCCCCCTACCTCATTGAGATGTTCATGGATGAGACTTCGGGATGAAAGTTATGTGAAACACTAAGTAAATACAGCTCACAGAACAAGGTGTGGTTGTTTCAAACACTCTACTAACATATTGCAACTTTATCTCAATAAATCATACCTCTTCAGTTTCCATTATTACGTTTGGCTCAAACTACTAATGCTAGAAAGCATACAATCATCTTTTCAATTAACATATGTGATTCAAGTGAAACTCATAAGATTGACAGATTGTTGTAGTTTGTTCACAATTGGAATTCTCCTTCTTTTTATTCAATAATCAAAACAGACATTGATTTGGCCATACATGTAGTGGAATGAAATCCAAGTTTTTCTTATCCTTCAATTACATCATGAAGCAACAACTCTTGTACCAGTTTGAGTACTCCTTAATACCATGATTACTGCCCCAATATCATGTTCAGAGAAAGACCGTTTAACAAGGGCAACTGGAAAATTTATTCACAAAACACTAAAAACATTAAGATTCTTAACTCTTAAACAAAGGTAATGCTCATGATCCAAGAAGAATAAACGAGTTAGAGAAAACGAACCAAAAGTGGCCAACTGGTCCGACAAAGCCAAATCCAAACATACTTGTGATGGCTACGCGTTTCCAGTTGATTTTGAAGTTCACATCTGCATCCTGCTACATGAAGCATAAATTAGTCTTATTTGTGAGGAAATGATTAATTCCTGATCTATAACTAGGTTTATCAATGGCTTCAGCTTACAACCTGGAAATACAAAACTGTCATTGTTTCTATAGCAACAAACCTAAGAAAATGACAAGCAAAGAAGCACACTTGAACAGTCAAGGATTGAAAAAATATAAATATAAATCGGCTGTACTTTGCTAAAGCTTTGCAAATATTTGCTAATAGAAAAGGAGAGTTAAACTGAACATGAAATATAATGGTAGCATGGAAGAGAGGGATGAAAACCACAAGTGTATCAATGCGTTTCCAGGATCAATCACAAAAGTTATAAATATCTAGTAAGTTTTCAACATGAACTGCCAGTGGTTAACTCACAGTGATTAACAAACTAGCCACAGGACAAACACAATAGTTCAAGGTTCATATGTAGAAGGCATCAAGCTAAATATATAGTTACCTAATGGCTCCAATTTACTTCTTTAATGCACCCTAATCTTGTAATAATTGTTTATAGATACCACAGTGCTTGCAGGCCAAGCACATATGCATGCCTCCATCAGACAGATCACCAGAAACAATAGGCATATTTTCCATACTAACTTAGGCAAGCAGTAAACATGCATCTGGCTATTTTCATAGGCGCCACATACATACACTAACATGAAGCCCCTTTTTGACTGTAAGAATGGATCATGTTTCCCCAGAAAGTTCAGTTATGTGCTCAAATATCTGGTACCATTCTAACTAAACCAAGAGGTAACAAGTTTCAAACACATCATCAACTGCCTCTATTGATTGGACCTAAGGGGTAAGAAAACTGCTAGAAATTAAAAACGTCTATGCTTGAAACAAGTTCTGCTAGAGTGTATTCTGTAAACAGAAATGTTTTGGCAGATATGTGCTATTTCTCATTCTACCCTTCAAACCAAGCTTAATAAATAAGTCAGCCCAAATGGAGAAGCTAAGAGATATAATATATAAGCATGAGCTAATGTCAGTTTTACCTGAATTTTCTTGATTCATCATTCACTGTGAATGACAATGTTACGGACACTGAAATATTATCCTGCACGTAATAGAAGTAGTTCCTTGACTACCAATCAAACTATGCACAAACGTACAGCAAAATTAATGATTTTATTGATTACCATATCTAACAAGTACCAACTACTACCACTCTGAAATTGTTTCAACCACACCAACTGTGTTTCCAACCCACATGCACCAATACAAACCTACAAAAGTAATGAGCAACAACAACAACAAGCAAGCAAACACTAACAAAGAAATGAACAAGAAATCACAAGTTACAAACAAATAATGCCCTCAAAATATATCCTAAACACATCAGTGGCAGCATTAGATCCAGAAACTCACACCCTATACAAGAAACCAAAATAACTAGAATAGCAAGCAAAACTCCCCAATAGCCAAACCACCAAACTTCATGGTAAACATTCTCCTTCGTAAAAATAATATCCATAATTTTATTCTCCCACTTCTTACTCAATAATAATAAATCTAACATCAAAACCAGCCACAATGAATAAATTATCTTCATTATGTTCAATTAAGCACTAGATTTGTTACCAGACATGAACATATATGACGAAATATACTATGATAATGAGTCAGACACACTACAACTACTACCCTAATGCAGATTTTGGGTTAATCACTTAATCCTAGAGCTTAGTGGTTTAATTATTAGTGAAGGCCTACAATAATTAATGATGAAATTAAGATGCTTAGAGCACCTGAAGTGCCCAGTCCAGTTTCTAATGTTTAATGAGTGGCTTTGAATGTAGAGAAAGGGCACAAATCACAAATGAGTGTTCTGTCGGCATAGAAATATAGAAGCTCTCACAAACAACATTAATCAAAATCTAGATAGCAATTTCCTTAAAAACTAATTGGAAAAATACAGAGGTTGCTCATTTCTTTGTAATTAAAATCATAAGTAAACAAATATGTCGGGAGGGCACAAAAAAAGGGTATTCGAATCCGAACCGAAATTCATCAACAAACCTAAGCTAAAAGCCGGACTTCCAAAAACCCATTACAAAAATCAACTTATTTCGGTCCAAGCAATGGTCGCTACAGGGACCCAATACCTTGAACACATAAAAAAATGAAGGAAGAATAGTATTAGGTTTCCGAAGCTCACAGAGATTTGAAGACGCCTTTTGGCTGTGGAATGAGTGATGCATTGAGCAGCAATATCGCCGACGCCCCAGAGAAACCCAGAGCTGATTACTTGGGTCTTGAACGGGTGAATAGACAAGCATTTCTGGTACCAGCTCCATAGCTTCAACATCGTCAACGAGCAGAATAGAGGAGAAAAAAAATGGGTATTTGGTAGGTACGGTACGGGAAGGAGAAGAAAGAGAGAACAGGTAGGAGGGCTAATGAATTTGAAGACCCACGTCGATGTCGTATTCAATACCAATTGGTATTGGTCAGGGCCTCGACTCTCAAGAACAATCTCCTGCTAATTATGTGTGTGTGAATTGTGATGTGTGAGAAAAAGAGACTGCTTAGCTTATTTTATTTCAACAATTGTGTATTTGTGTTATCTAATGACTAAAATATATTTAGCATCCACTCATAAACTATCCGTTTCTACAATTTATACCCTTAAATTTTGATCTGTAACTTTAAATACTCTTGAACTAGTAAAAGATTTTTTCGTCAATTAAAGTTAACTAAAAAATGGGATAAACGGTGTCATGTGCTACTTACATGATATAAATAATTTCTAAATTCCGAAATTACCCTTCACTTTTATCATCATCAATCCATGTTTTTCACCATCGCCGGTAAATTCATACTTTTTCCGGAAAGCCCATAATCTTAACATAAAATTCACCATTTTGTCGGAAAATTCAATGTTTTTTCGAAAACATCATATTTTCGCCGGAAAATCCAAAAATATTCTCTAATTTTATCATCCTACAATTACAACAACTAATCAATTTCATTCAATCCCTAACAAATTTCTCATTTCAAAAAATAAAAAAATTAAAAAAAATAAATAACTAACAAGCTTAATGATCAGAACAAATAGATAGCAGAAAGGAGATCGTGTCAGCGACGCCACGGCGGAGCTCGTGCCAACGAGCCACGACAAACTCAAGCCGACGAATTTGGCCGAGACGAAGCCACGACGAGCGGCGGCTTCTTCTGCGGCGAAATCTGGAGTGAGGTAAGGTGAGATTTGAGAAATGGGTGAGGTGAGATTGGAGAAGTGTGTGAAAGAGAATGAGGGTTAAAAGATGAATGGATTGGTAACGAGGGTTTGGTTTGAGAAGATGAATCATCTTCTTTACTTTTTGTTTTTTATTGAATATTGAATATTATTATAATTTTGGTATTTTAGAATAAAGTAATGGCAGTTTGGTCATTTAACGTGCAATTTAACTCTGTTAAAGACGGAAAGATCTTTTGCAAGTTTAAGGGTGTTTAAAGTTACAAACCAAAGTTCAGGGGAACAAATTGTGGGAGCGGATAGTTCAAAAGTGCTTACTGTAATTACCCCATTTAGTAATACCTAAAATAAATAGATAATTGCAGATGACACCAATTTTGGGCATTCCATAACACATAACTACAAAAATAAATTTCCAAAACAGATGACTACCTATGTTTTCACTTTAACTGTTAAGAGTTAAAACTAACGGAATTGAACACCTTTTTACATAATGTGAGAAACATGTGAGTCATTTGATTTATGAAATTTCAAAATTACCCCTAACAAACTATAAATCACTTACGTTCTCTTATCTCTCTCACACCATCTTTCTCTCTCATCCATCATCATCATTATCTTCATAGCAAAGTTTATATCTTGTGAAACCACAATTTTTGAATTAAGAAGTATGTTTTCAAATTGGAAAACTAATAGGTTATGAACGATACTTTTTACAATTCGAACAAGAATTGAAAATTTTAACTTTTAGTTTGTTATAAAGATAAGCTAAGGAGTGCATGTGTGCCTCCGTGTTTTCGTTGCAACAGTAACCACAAACGACCCCAAAAAAGGATTTCAATTCAAAATAAACAGATTTAAAACAAACAGATTTTGGGGTTTTAAATTTATTGGGGTTAAATTCAAAATAGTTTTAGGATTTCAATATTCAAATTTAAGATTTGTTGGGGTTTGAATTTTGTTGTTATTTTGATTGTGTTAGAGTTTTAATTTTGTATCCAATTAAAATTAGATTTTAAACTTTATAAAATATTTTGTTCAATCCAATTTTATTTTTGTATTTTGAGCAAAAAATTTGATTGCGTTAGAGTTTGTTATTTGAATTTTTAAATTTGAAGTTTTAGCTTGAAATTTAATATTTTTTGTGAGTGTGAATTTTTCAACGGCGTAAACTTGAATCTTTTGAATTTTTCGTTATCGAAATCTTCAAAGGCCTTTAATTGTATTTTATTGTGGACGTAAGGGTAATTTGGTCATTTTATTTTAAAACTTAACACCGTTAGTCAATTACAAACGGAGTGAAAACATAGGGTAGTCATCTGTTTCGAAACTTTTTTTTCGTAGTTATGTGTTATGGGACGCCCAAAACTGGTGTCATCCGTAATTATCCCTAAAATAAATGACATTGTTTTTGTTATCTCACAAAACAATAAGATAAACTTACATCACATAATTAAATGAAGGGTTAATTACGCATGGCACCCCTGTATTTCACACGATTTGCATATGACTATCCTAAGGTTTCTAATTTAACTTTTGACTACCATGTATTTTGTCAAGGGGACCTTCCGTCCAAAAACCATAAGTTAAGTGGTAAAAAGACCAAAATGCCCTTATTCTATAATTTTTAAATATAAATAATAAAAATTTAAAAATAAAAAACGGAACGTTGCCTTGTTGCCGTCGTTGTTGCCGTAAACTTCAAGTGTTCTTGAATTTGAAAGAAGAAGGACAAAATGGTCATTTTCAAAAAATTGAGGTCATGTGCATGACACATGATCAGAAAACGGAGTATTCCGTAAAGGAGAGGTCCCCCTGACATAATACAGGGTAGTCAAAAGTTAAAATAGAACTTTAGGGTAGTCATATGCAAATCGTGTATAATATAGGGGAGCCATGTGTAATTAACCCTTAAATGAATGAAACAAATACATATTAAACTAGTCAGTCTTACATTTGGGTTTGAGATAAGAAAATGAATTAGTGCGGAGATAGTTTAAATCGTATTGACACGTCTCTTTTGACTCGATCAATTTCGGCACGCTATCACGTGTTTTGTCATCTTGTCTATATGTTAGAGGGATTGTCCTGAAAATGTTCAATATCCGGAGTTTTGGAGATGGAGCTCAATTTGAGGCTCGGACTTGAAAATGAAGCTAGAGGATCGGGCCCTTAGAAATGTAGCTAGCAGCTTGGATCTTTACTTTTGAGTTCTTGGAACCTGGGCAAGGGTAGCACGCAGTTAAATGGCGACCCAAATGTGTAATTGGGGAACTTTCTCATGCGAGAATAAGAATCTTAATTGGGGAATCTGAATCACTCCTTGTTGGGAAGAATTCTAGAGAGAGAGGGAAAGTCTCTATGAAAATTGTTAGCATCGTCCTCCTACAAAAAAGATGTGGGGTATTTATACTTATAATCAGTCTCATCACATGGTTGGTTGTTGGTGGCGTGGGTCCTTGTTTGCTCTTGGAGTTCTAACCTTTTGGGCGTCCCAACCACGGGGGTCAGATGAGGTTCAAAGTTCTTGAATAACCTTTGTGCATGGCGGGGATGAGCGGAGTCCCTAAATCTACTGCTTCAAGTAGCATTTCAGTGTCCAGGTAAAATGATATTCGTGGTGGTGGCTCGGTGAGAAAGAGTCTTAAAGATGACCGACAAGACAGGAAGCATTGTAGATGACCCAACGAGACGAGAACCTTAGAGGCCTCTTATGGAGACTAAGTGTTAAAAAAACGTGAAGAGTTCTCTTTGAGTTGATCGTTTACGAAGAAGGGCAATGAACCATCCCTATGGTTCATCAACCCTTGTGGAGACTAAGTTTTACGGTCCTTAGAGGCTTTGAAGGCTTTTGTGGGAGTTAAGTGTTTTTCCTCCCTAGGATACTCGGAGCTTGTGGGAGTTAAATGTTGTGGCCCTCCTTAGGGGACTTGAATCTCCTTGTAAGAGTCAGGTCATAAATCGAAAGAACTCCTCTAGGGGCCTATTGTTCTTTCACAATGGTCACCATACGTGAACCTACTTATTCGAGCACGAGAGACAACTTCTTCCACGCCCCTTAGAATTTTCCATCGCCGTCGAGATGTTTAGCCCTCAGTGACAAACTGAAGTTGCTCGGACGCCACCTGTTCCATTGTTACTCGTCATTTTAACTTTTGATTTTTTAGGTAGCATTAAGAACAAATCTGAATATATCACTTCGTTAAACTACACTAGTATTCATTTCCATTGATTATTAGGTGCGGAGAGACGGGTTCAGTCTAACAACTTTTAACATGACATACAAATTCTCTGACTTATTCTAAATTAAATTAGGGAATGCTACTATTAGTTAGCAAGACTCTCACTCACTCTTTGAGTGATTTTCATGTGTTGGAGTGATTGAATACCATATTCCTTTGAATTGCAGCCCCTTATTGCACACCAAACTATTAAGTAATTGTCATATGGGATGTGTTGTGGGGTAATGGAATATTTGTATACTACAAATAAAGCATAAAACAAACTGAAAGAGACTCCTAAGGCTGCCAATTGCCAAGCATAATCATTTATTGGTTTCATGATTATTTCATTTGTAGAGATTTTGAGTGTAGTTACTAGTTAGTTCAAGTCACCATATTTTCCAATTAAAATTTAAAGTCAACATATTGATGTGTTATTTGTCCATTTATTATAGTTTATCCCATTTCAACTCATCATTTTAGTTCAAATATTTTAAATATAAATTGTGATATTTAAATTTTAAAATTGTTTTTTTTTATTAGACTTTAAACATGATATCATTAAATTTGACTTAGCTTAAGTACAAATTATCATCTCTCTCTTCTTTCTTTTTTATTTATTTTTGTATTTTATATTAAAAAATTGTAAATGTAACATAAATTGAGCTGATATTAATTAAAAATCAAATTCTTCCTGTCTTTCAAAACATTCATTCTAGAAAGAGATGTTTTTGTTACTTTCAAGTTCTAAATGAAGAAAGACGCTCATTTTTATAAAAATCCAACTAGTCGTGCTGAATCGGGATTTTTTTTCACCACATATTTTGTCATTTTCGAACCGACATCGCATTGAAATTAGATGAATTTCTTTAACTTCCAACAAGCGAAATACTGCTGAGGTTATGGAAATTTTCATGTAAGTTACAAATCAATTGCATTTTAAAACTGGGAACTATTGTACTATTCTATAAAAGTTTTATGACCAAATCATAATTATCTCTTCAAACAATTAAAACTCAAATCTTGAAACCTTTATTGCTCAAATTTTACTGTCATTGGACCAGGCCCACCTTTTGCACAAGGACTTGGACCTCTTAACCAAGAGAAGCCCAATCGAGCCCTAGCCCAAAACTTAAAGGCCCAAAACACTGAAGTCATAATTATTCTTATTATTTATTTTTTCGGTCTAAGTCATGGGGTTCCAGAGCGGACTTGTACTTTTGGTGGTTGGTACCTTTAAGCAGTTTGACCACACCCAAACTAATCCTCATTCGAGATTTGTTCACATGTTAAGGATTTCACCTATTCTCAAATGTGTGTTGAGTGGGGATCGAAGCCGAGACCTCTTCCCAGTCACGCAACATGTGTTAACCAACTGCGCCACCCCTCACTTTAAATAATACTTTTTCACACTCTCAAAGTTAATTTAATTAAGGGTTAAGGAAAATTTGGTACCTAAATTTTGGGCTCGGACCAAATTTGGTACCCAATTTTTTATTTCACCAGAGTTGATACATATATTTTCATTTTCGATCAAATCTAGTATTTGTCGTCAGTGTTTGCTAACGGGACCGTTAATTTGATGACATGAAAACTGAAAAAAAAAATAAAAACAAACAAAACATACAGAAAAACAAAAAAATCAGATCAAACTCGTTTTTTTTTCTTTTTTTTTTTGTGTTCTCGTTGGTGTTCATGTTCAATTTCACAAAAAAAAAAAAAAATTAATAACTAAAGAAAATCAAACTTAAACACTAATTGTTTGGGAACTCCGATTTGCCTCCTTTTGCATGTGCCATGTAGGATATAGGTGGCTTTGGAAATAAAAAATTGTTTGGCAATTTTTTGGTGTAAAATGAGATTTTGGGATAAATCTCCTTCCAACCTCCTTTGAAAGCTCATTTTGAGAAAGAGTTCCAACCTAACTTCCAAACCAAAAGGAAAAGAGAGAAGAGAGAAAAGAGAAAAAGACTATATTGCCCCTAATGTGTATATTAATCATTATATCCATTATGGTAATTACACACTTTTAAAATACATTTCACTCGTATTTTACCAAAGGGGTAAATACAATAAGCAATTCTGAACTATCGAGTCAAAACAGTTAGCACCCCTAAACTTTGGTCTGAAACAATAAGCACCCCTAAAGTATCAAAA
>JAYMTK010001716.1:0-15620 GCA_036897405.1 Pelargonium myrrhifolium | reverse complement strand
ACTTATACCCACCCAAGTGAATTTGTGGGAGCGGAGCGATCCGTCCGGATCCATGATTTTAAATGAGGTGTCATCACTTTATTAGTGCAACTGATATAAAGTTATATTAGTCAACTGATATACATTAAACCTTTTTTAAAATACTAATTTATTATATTATTCAAGTAACATACACAGTATTTAATAAGGTGTCAAGTTGCCACTATATAACCTGTTTTTTTTTTTTTTTAATTAATTGACAGTTGAAACCAAGCCAACCAAATCGTAAAAAGCTTGGAAAACAAGTCAAACACAAAGAACTTTAGTTCTCAACAATGCGGTTAGGTGCGGGCTGTAGACGGCTATTATATTATCTGCCAAATACCAATAAGGCACTGAAATAATGTATTAAATTGCATTTATGGGATTTTAAAATTATTTCATATTGTTCGACAAAATTTTATGTTTTTGCCCTCCCAAAAATTTAAGTTGCGTTTGATCGTTTGGAATAGATTGAAAATTAAAAGTTTAAGTTGCATTGAACGTGTTTTTTGCTTGATGCCCATAAATAAGACTGAACATTTGTGAGATAATGTAAGGTAGACGTAGATAAGACTGATCGTCTGGATTTTATAATTATTTCATATTTGTTTGATAATTTTTTTGTTTGTTTTTGCCCTCTCAAAAGTTTAGGTTTCGTCCGATCGTCTGGATTAGATTGAAAGTTTAAGTTGCACTGAACGTGTTTTTTACTTGATGCCCATAAATAAGACTGAACATTCATGAGATAATGTAAGGTAGAGGTATCAAAAAGTAGGGTCGGATTGAAGAAACCCTGACCCAACTCTTATAGAGTCTTCAGGTCGGGATAGAGTCGAAATTCGTGTTTGCGGGGTATAACTAATCTTTTTTTTTTTTTTCTTTTTTCGGGTTGAAAAAATCAAACCGAACCTAATTAGTTTCGGGTTAGGTTGCGCAAGTATCCGTGGATACCATCGGCGGAGCCAGGGTAGGTCGTAGTAGGCATGTGCCCACCCCATCCTCCTTAAAACCCATATTTCTGGCTTAGTTACTATCAATTCCTTATACTCGGGTTCAGTTTAGCTCATCCAATCTCTCCTAAAATACTTTAACAAGCATTAGTTGCCCAAAAATTTAGTCTTGATCCATAAATTGTGCCTACGTTGAACCTCAAGTCTGGCTTCGCCATTGGTGAATACGAATCCATTTTGCCAGCTCTAGAGTAAGGAGTCCAAGTCAATCTATAAAAGACAAAAGATCGGACTGAAGTGTTTCACACCCACAATACCAATGGATAAATACGAGTGTTAATTCATGACGTGTCTAACTCTTTCGTACTTGGTTGAGTCAACATGGTCATACTCATATCACTTGAATATTTGCAAGTTAGAAATTGAGGTCTTATTCACAATCTAAACATTTTTATGCCCACAACACAACAAATACATGTATTTTTCTTAAGACTTCATGAAAAAAATACTATACCAATGATTGCACCACCAAACACTCTTAAAACCTTACAGAAACCAAATTACACAGCTGAATCAAAACCAAAACAATCAAATTCTCCTACTTCAACAAACCTAATCTTCTCTACGAGAACTTCGCAAGAACCGATATTGAGCACCAAGTTGCTAGGGTTTCACTCTTAACCCTAAATTCAACCAGCATTCGACGAAGTTGAAATATGCTTAAAATGTCATTATCTCCCGTGATGTAAGGTCAGGATACTCGGGATGTTTAATTGATGATAGGGAAGTCGGGTATGTAAATAGGTCAGGACTGTTCATACTCGGATTTTTAATTGGTGATAGGGAGGTTGGGTAGGTAATAAATAGAACTCTTCTCCAAAAAAATCCCGAGTCTTCCCAATAAACCAAAATACAAGCAAACGAACGAGGAGTCGATGAAAGATTGTTTATACCTCAGACCTCGAAGAGTGCCTCACACATACTAGATCATCCAACCTATTACCGTCCATTTTGTATAGAGAAACACGTTGCATTTGCTTATAATGCTCTTGCGCTTCCTTCCTTAGGCTCTCAAAGGGCATTACTTCCCATTTACTGTAATTCGAATTCTTTCTCACGTCGCTCATGTCGGAAGCTCCTGAGACGGGTCCCGCATTGTCGGGATCTACATTGCCCCACACTTTACAACTTCCGAACTGTCCCAGCCCACCAAACTGATCGACTTGAGGCCTCTTCAAGCGCAAGGCTGCAGCGTGAGCTCTACTTATCATTTCTCGACTTGGAACATTGGACCAGTCTTGCTTCCTCTCGGATCTCATCGGAGAATGAATCCTAATAACCTGAAAAGCAAAAAAACGCAAAAGTTGATCAATTGTGCCTCAAGCCTTGAATGTGAAAATTTAGAGGAAAAATTGCAAATAGATACCCTACACTTAACTCCATTTGCCAAATAGCTCCCTATACTTTTTCTTTTCTTTTCGTGACAACCAACTACTTGTACTATTAATTTTTCATCCGGCAATGGGAAGACTGAAAGTGACGGCGATAGATCATGTGTCATACACATGATGAGAGAAAGAAAAAGAAATTAAATCTAAATGCCGGAATGAAAAATCAAAAGTGCGGGGAGTTAGTTTCATGGAAAAAAAAGTATATAAGCTCTACGCAAATAGGGCTAAGTATAAGGTACTTATTTATAAATTGCCCAAATTCAAATTCTACAATATTTTTACTGAAAGGATGGATGAATATTATACCCCTAGGCACTCCAACAGCTGGTAATACGCCCGGCCTTGAAGTGGATTATGCCCTTTCCTCGGTGTAGAGAAGTATCGAGTCCTATAAGAAATATAGTGAATAAAATTCACAAAAGACGGTAAAGGAGAAAGTAACGACCCATATTTTGATGTTTTCTCATAAAGCAAACTTGATAAATGATGATTGATAAGACAATGAAATCAAGAATACGAGCAATAGTTTGGGATACATATGGAAGAGGAGTATCAGAATTGATCTCACCATTCGGTATAGCCAGGATCGACAGTGAAACCATATATGTCAACAATGTCACACATGGATAGTGCTAATTCTATAGATTTCATTCCCGTGCCTTTGGCGCCTCTGCGTAGCACAATCCCTTGGAAGAGATATACGGGGTTTGGAATACTCTGCCAAACAATAAAACAAATAAATTTTCATCTAATGATGCCAAAAAGTGTAGTGACTGCTTAAATACTAAAATAATTACGGGGAGAAAAAAGATCTAGAAGGTTACATAATCTGCAATAACAGATATCACAGTCAGATGTGGACGCACGCACTGGCGTAGCGAAAAGGCGTAGAAAACTTGATTTAATAAGACTATCTACTGATATGGAAACAGATACGGTGATGTTTACCTTTATCATATTATTGAAGTCCCTGTGGGTCACACTTTTAATTATGAGTACCTCATCATCTGCAAGAAAAGAAAAATATAAGTGCGACACATAAAAAAACTGTCTCATGAGACAACACCAGAAGATCTCTGCAACTTGATTGAGAGGGCATATACAATATGAGAGAACACTCTAAGGTATGTGAAGGGGACCAAATTGAAACAAAATGGACACTAAGGGGACTAAATTGGAACAAAAGCCAAAATAAGGACCAATGTGGCATAAAATGATAGTAAGGTACCATTTTGGAACATTATCCTATAGTAAAAGAGACAGAGTTATAAAAGTTAATCATAAAGTGTTGTATCACCAAATCATTCTGCATTTTGACTGAGAAGGCATTAAACAGAGTGTTTTGTACTTTGATTTAGAAGAAAACAAACCCAACATCCAATTTTATCTTCGCCTAGTGAACAAATAAAAGCAAAAAAAATTCAGTCTAATGTAGCCTCTTAAGCATTCTGTAGTCGAAATATCAATCAGACATTAAACCAACAAAACCAAGAGCACCTTGACATCCCATTTCACTCATGGAGCAAAAAAAAAAAAAAAAAAAATTAATTATATAAAAAAAATTATAATTTACTAGATCCTTTGAAAATAGGAACAATTTTTCGTGCCGCACCTCGTACCACAAGGCGAAAATCCCTCTTCAGCCCAACATGCTTGGCATATTTCTACACAGTATAGGTTACAAGGCAAGTTTAGACAATCAGAAAATGTAAACAAGACCATGATTATCTCATGATCAATATGCAGATTCCCAAAAGGAGATAGTAAAATATGGAGTATCCTCGCTGAAATCACTGATGACACTGAAATTTTCATACCAAAACAATAAGTAGACTTTGTCACACCATTCTAAACCATGAAATGAACCCAATTAGAACAAAACGAATCCATGCAACATACTGAAACGACACAACCCAATTGCTGGTTTGCTACTTTACCTGATTTACAGGAGCTTCATTGTCTCTTATTACAGCATCATGACTGTCAATCTCTTCCCCAAACTCTGTCTTCAAAAGATCTCCTGAATTTCCAACAACTGCACACTTGTGGAACTGTCTCGGGTGAAAAGGAGGCTTTGCTGGTAAAAGCAAATTGAGGTGTTCCTCACAAAGACTTCGGTTCTGGCAATTCTTTGCTCCCCTGTAACCAATAAAACAATTTGACATACTTACTCGATACTTAAAACCACGGGCATGAATAAATCCAAATACAATTAGCTAACTAATGGCAGGGGAGAATAAAAAAAAAGGAACGATTTGTTGGAAACCATACAATTGTGCTATTCTTTTTGCTGCGTAGTCTATCCACCCATCTGGCCGAGTATCTAGATATTCTCTCGTCAACACTGTAGTCATGTTACGGTACTGCATTCCTAGTGACATCAGTACATATTATATTATTGGAAGATAAATACCCAGATGAAAATGGCGTAATGCTAACCTGTTCCCACAACAGAATTGCATCACACAAATCATACTTGTACTCCAAAGGTTCATAGACTTTAAACTGTGCATTATACTGCAGTTCCAAAGAGAGAACAATTAGTAATTCGTAGCAAATTACATCATCATTTGAGAGAGAGAGAAAGAGAGAGAGAGTCCAACCCATGTGCTGTTAGTGCCTTCAGGGAACTTAAGAACCAAGTTGCAGTGGTCGATTATATGTGCAGTAAGACCAAGTCCCCTGTCCGCCTACATGCAGTTTCAAGCTTAGCACATAGTCACCAAATAACAGATATCACAGAAGAACAACTCTCACTGATTTTCCTTAAGGTTTTCTAGTTCTGAATGTACAAAAAAAATGCAATTCCATGAACCATAGATCAACTTGAAGCCTTACACGTGTGCTACCATCAACAAATTAGGGGATGCAATTGCAAAAAAAAATCAAACACAACTCTTTTCTTGTTAATTTATCTTTTTGCAACCCTGCCATGAATAAGGCACTCCCATTCTGAGGTCAGCATCACATTGCAAATTTGCAAGAAGACAGAACAAAACCGAAAATATTCACGGGTTAAACACTTTGGTACCTCTGGACTGTCATTAGTTTTATAGACGTAGTCCCTAACTAGGGCTTTAGAGCTTTTTAACCCCAAGAATAGTCACATTTCTTTGGTTTACAGTTTACCGGTATTCGCTACAATTGGTTTTTCATTGTCAAGTCATCAAAAATACCATGTCAACAAGTCTCATTAGCAAAACAAAACATTTTTTATCTGGTTTATTCAAAATGACATTGTTTTGAATGGGATCAATACAAAAAACTTATACTCTGTCACCTTTGATATCAACCAAATAAGATCCAAATTACTTCTTTTCTCTCTGATAATCCGATTGTAGTGAACATCAGCATACACCAAAAACATCACTAAACTCAACAAGACTAAATCTATAAACAAATTGACACTCTAAGGTTGCGTTTGGAAACATGAATTTGATTTGAAATATTTATTTCAAATACAAATATAATATTTGGAAAAACTAAGAATTTCAAACAACATGGTAAGAGTTGTCATTTGAAATATCATGTTCTAAGCATGTCAAATCCAAATCCAAATTCTTGGAGTTCCTATACACTTCATTTGGCTCAAATCCAGCATTTCAAATGAAAAGTTGGTTCCCAAACACACCTTAACTCAATTTCATCATTCAAATGTGAAAAGCACCACTCCAAGAAACCAATAATCTTCACAAAACTTCCACAATCCATTTCTTCTCAACACTCAAATCACAGTTTCACGATAATAATTTTTCAGTGACGAATCAAACTAACCACGCATTGCTGAACACTGGACTGAAAATCCGACAAAATATTGATACTTCCTCTGTCGAGATCTACCCTCTGACTACCTGAAAACAACACCACAACGAATCAAAATGAGACCGATTCGAGCTAGGGTTCGGCACAATTCAGCAAAGCAAAATAAGAAGAACAAGAGAGTAACAAGCAACAACCTGCGAAGAAAGTGGATTGGATTGTGAAGAGGAAGAAGAAGAAAAACGCAGCAGCGCAGACCAGATGCAGAAGCGTGAAGCGCTTGTTGTGGCTCGCAGAGGAGGTCTTGTGAGCTCTCATCGTCGTCGAGGCACTGTGAACTGACCGTACACTACCGGATCGTACAGAGAAACCGGAGCGATCGCACCGTTTCCAGAACTTTGAGAGTGAGATTGGTGATTGGTGTTGTGAATGTGTTTTGATTTTCACTCAAAACGCAGAATTTATCGTCGTTTTGGTTTGCTTACTCGCTGCATTGTGTTTTTAACCGCTTATTTAAGCAGCGGATTATGTATAAGATTTTTTATTTTTTATTTTTTTAAGCGTGAGGTTTTCGAAGTGAGTCTACGATCATTGTTTTTTAAATTATATCACACTTAAGCATGAGGTTTTCAACAAGAAATGGGGCTCTCCGGAAAGTGCAGTGGCCATGACCATAACCACTCTCGAGTCTTGGACGAGTGTGGCGAAGTTGAGGGTCTCAAGTCTGGCGCTAGCTGGCGTTCAGTCAGATCGGTTCAGTCCCTATACCTACTGGACTCTTCCCCCTCGCGGTAGGCTTAAAGTTAATACCGACGGTGCCACCTTTGAGGCCGAGGGTCGCTCGAGAGGTGGCTGGATTATCCGGGGCCACACGGGTCGTTGTTGGGGCTGTGGGCAAGTTGGTTGGTCGGGTGTTCTTGACCCCGGACTGGTTGAAGCAATGACCATTAGAGAGGCTCTCTCTTGGATTATGGATCGGGGTTGGGGTACGTTGTCAGTGGAATCGGATTCTTTACAAGTTATCCGAGCTCTCGAGATTAGAGGGGAGGCTCCCAGTGCCTTCGGTCTTATTATTAGCGATATTTTCGCTTTAGCGTCTCAATTTATTTCTATTGAGTTTGTTTTTATTCACCGGTCTGCGAACCGGGTAGCTCATAGTTTAGCTCGAGCTGCTTGCTATGTGTCAGGCCCTGTGGGGTGGATTGGCTTCTCTGGCCCCATTCCGTTAGTCTCATTGTAATCTGCAGATTTGAATCCTTAATAAATTTTGCAGTTTCTTCAAAAAAAAAATTAATACTCATTCAAACCGGGTAGGACCGTTAACGCAACTGCATTTCTAAGACTCGAACTCGAAATTTTAGGTTAAATTAGGACAATTTCTTACCAGTTGAGTCACGTGCTTGGTGGTGATGAATAAGTATTTTATTCTCTTCAATTATTAGGAGTTTAGGATCTGATTATTCGAGTCTTGAAATTAATTTTATTTATATGTTTTTAGTTTCTAGATGACGAATGGAAGTTGCCACCGGATAAGGGTTCGGCTTCAGAAAATGATAGTGGAGACTAAAGTCGAACCAAAATTGGGTTGGAGGCGGGCCAGAACGCCAGGCCTGTTTGGCCTAGTAGCATCCTTGAGCATGTTTGATCATAGGGAGAGATCTCTATGATTAGTTGATCTTCGGACTGGACAGGCAACTCGAGTATGACAATTAGTGAGGGAAGTGGTACATAACCTATTGTCTATCTTTAGTAAAAATTGAAGGAAGATTGTTGAGGTTCAGAAAACGTCGACCGTACCTGACGCATTGTGAGAAAGTCTACGATTATTTGTTAGCAATTTGATGTGTTGAGACTTTGCATGTCTTAATTTAGACTTTAGACAACCTTCGGGTTCAATTATTTCCCGAGTTCTTGAGGCACTGACCATTGTATTGGTTGTGAGGTGTAGGGTAGACTGATTTTATAGTTGTCCTCTTTACCAGCTTTATTATTAATGAAATGCATTCCGTTTAAGAGAAAAAAACGACTAAATTAGTTTCCAAGTTAACTTATGTTAAACTATGTTAATAACGTAGACAAGAAAATAGAAAATAAATAATAATTTTATGGCAAAAGACCCAATTTGGTCCTTAAACTTTGTTTTACCAAGATTAGTCCTCAAACTTTGAAACAATGACCCAATTTGGTCCCTGAACTTTGACAAAAGGACCCAATTTGATACCTGAATTTTGTTTAACTAAGATTAGTCCCTGAACTTTGAAACAATGACCCAATTTAGTCCCTGAACTTTAAAGCAATGACCCAATTTGGTCCCCATTTCAGGAACTAAATTGGGTCATTGTTTCAAAGTTCGGAGACTAATCTTGGTTAAACAAAGTTCAAGGACCAAATTGGGTCTTTTACCTAATTTTATTCATGGAAAACTTTCTTGGAACAAAAGTTCCGATAATATGATATAATTTATAGGACAAGATTGTTAGTACTTAATTTTCTTCTATGTCATTCCCATCATATCGGACCAGACATACAATCCTAGAATCAACAAAAACTAGAACCCAGATCGGACGTACAATTCTGGAATAAACAAAAAACCAGAATTCAAATCGGGCATACAATTCTAGAATCAACAAAAACTAGAATTCTTAGAATGTATCGCCTACCACCGGATGTTGACAAGAACACTCGATTTGGATTTCTTCCGTTCTTCCCGGTCTCACTCATATCGGTAGGCTTTTCCTTTGATACTGGCAAATGAAACTGAGAACTGTCATCTTTGGTGTCGATAAAGGTCCGTTAGCGCTGACAATTCGAGTTTTTGGTTGAAAAGACCTAACTTGAACCTGACCCGAAAAAATGTGGGCCTATGCAAGTTTTACAATTTACATAAAAGAATATGCAGGTGAGTAGATTTGCCATACCCAACCCAAAAATCAAACAGGTCTATTTTATGCAACCCAAACTCGTGGCTCGGATATCACGAGAACTCGTGGTCCCTTTTCGACTTTTCCAGGCAAGTTTCTTTTTTCTCCATTCCCGCCGTTTCTTGATTGGCCGATGAGTGTGTCGTGTCCCGGTCACTTCAATAACCTGAACTGAAGACAAAGAAGATGTGAGAAACAGTAAGGTGGTTTCACAAGTTGTGAGGGTTCATAGGAACATGAGCCGATTGATTATACCTTACTGCGAGCAAACGGATTATTTCCGATCTAAATGTTGGCCATTTCGGAAAGATCTTTGTCCTCTCCTATCCGAACTAATGCATAGATGCTATTGTAACTGGTAAACACAAAATTTAAATGGGAAAAATGAATATGCGGATTTGAAACGGTAGATTCTAAGAAACTTCTTCAAAATAAACGAGGAACTCAAAGCATGTACGATAAAATACTTAACACTTGAGTACAAACGGCCAATTTGGACCCAAAATCCAACTCGTATTTTGCGGTTGGGTTTACCATGAAAGAACCACAGATTGGATTGACTATTGAGCAACTAAAATATTTTCAACGTGAAATCCGACACAACCAAAAACACGCAGGTTGGGTTGGGTTGGGTTAGGTCTTTTCAACCCAACTCAAAATCCGAATTTTTAAGCTCTAATGAAAACGGGTAGACGAAAGAAGCCTGAAAATCTATGATTTGTGACAATTTACGGGAACTGGCCACAAGAGTCCTACCTCCTGAAAATTCCCGGAAGACTATTTTATTTTACCAAAACAACACTAAAATAAGGCAGTACTATAACGGCAGTCTTTATCGAAGACAAAAAAACAAGTATAGTGTAAGAGGAATCAATACCCGAGAAAGTGGTTCTGTGAGAACTCATCCAGTTCTTTCCACCTTGCAAAGAAGGAAGGTATTTTTGGTGTTATATTTATAGTAAACAAAAATGAGATTTTCAATATTTGTATTGTCACCTGTTCGGCGAATGCAAACAAAAGTGGAGAATATATCTCTCGTCCAAAGAAAGACGTCACTTAGCGCCCTCTCCTAGAAGGTCAATTCTGAAATAATATTAACCTATTACGTTGCATCATCTGAATGCTTTGATCAACTAAAAATCCAAATTTGCTTTTAAGAACAATTTTAGGTTAATAATTGTATCAAATGAGTAACAAAACATTCACTTACAGTTGGTCTTTTGAATTCGTCACGAACACAATGTTTCATTTGAAGAATCATCAACAGTCCTCTACATCTCCGACATGAGAAGGTGACATCAATTACAATTTTGAGGAAATATGAGCAACAACATATTTCCCGATTCCATCATCAAAAAGGACAGACCCAACCTGGTATAGCAAGAAACATCAATGGAAATGTGCCCTAACTCACAATGCTAAGCACGTAAGTTACCATTACTACTAATGTGAATGCAAAGACTTTGAACGAAAACCATAATTCAACAACAAAATCGACTGACGTACCTTGAAGCTGGTGTTGGAGAATTTTCATTTTTAACAATCTTCAATATTACAGTGACTTCACGGTACAATCTTTATCGAAAATTCAATCTTTGCACAGTACAAATAACCCATGGATTTGGACGTTTGGCTTCACGTGTTTTTTTTGCACCATTAATAGCAGAAATCTCAAAATTCTGATTGTATCTCGTCGTCTCCGTCAAGATATACAAGCCTTATCTCAGTCCCTCCTAAGAAAGGCTATCACCGATAAAGATTTCTTCAGTGACCTATTGACAGCAGTGCGTTTCTTCATTTTACGAAGCACGTCAATTATTGAATAAGAAGTAATTGAAATAGGCTTTCAACTTACATCTTTCATATTCTTTATAATTCATGAGCATCATCGGGATTTTCCGATTTGCAAATCCCATTTTTTCAATATAGCATAAGTATATTTGTCTGGTTTGCAATTTCCCTCTTCCATATTTCTCACTAACATAACAGCAGCATCGGTCTCCCCATTTCTGCAAAGCCCATCAATCAATACGTTATAAGTAATTACACGAGGTTTGATATTTCTCTCTTCCATCTTCCTAAGCAACCCAACAGCGGCGTGACTGTTACCTGCTTTGCAAAGCCCGTCTATCATTTTAGTATAAGTAACCACGTTAGGTTTCACATTTTCCGCTTCCATCTTCTTCAGAATCCCAACAGCAACATTAATTTTACCGGCTTTGCAAAGGCCGTCTATCAATGTAGTATAAGTAATTACGTCAATTTTGAAACCCCCTCGTTCCATCTTCTTGAGCAACTCCAAAGTGGCGTCTATGCTACCTATTTTGCAAAGGCCATATAACAAAGCACTGTAAGTAAATTCGTTAGGTTTTACACTTCCCTCTTCCATCTCCCTGAGCATCTCAACAGCAGCATCAATGTCACCGACTTTGCAAAACCCATGTATCATTGTTGTATAAGTAACAACGTTAGGTTTGAAACCTCGCTCTTCCATCTCCCTCAACATCCCAGCAGCAACACTAACCTTACCCGCTTTGCATAGCCCATTTATAACTGTACTATAAATAATTACGTCAAGTTCAAAACTTTCTTCTTCCATCTTCCTCAGCAACCAAAGGGCGTCATCAACATGACCCGTTTTGCAAAGCCCATCTATCAATGCAGTATAGGTAAACATATTAGGCTTGACACTACTCTCTAACATCTTCCTCAGTAATCCAACAGCCGCATCAACGTTGTCCGTTTTGCAAAACCCGCGTATAATTGTAGTATAATTAAATACGTTAGGTTTCACACCTCCCTCTTCCATCTTTTTAAACAACCCAAGGGCACCACCAATGTTGCCTGCTATGCAAAACCCGTTTATCAATGTAGTATAAGTAACTACATTAGGTTTCACATTTTCCCCTTCCATCTTCCTCAGTACCCCAACAGCAACATCAATGTTACCCGCTTTGCAAAGCCCGCCCATCAATATAGTATAAATAACCACGTCGGGTTTGAAACGCACCTCTTCCATCTTCCTCAACAGCCCAAGAGAAGCATCGACATTACCCGCTTTGCAAAACCAATCCATCAACGCCGCATAAGTAAACTCGTTAGGTTTGAGGCCTCTCTCTTCCATCTTGGTCAGCAACCCAATCGCGCTATCAATGTCACCTTTCTTGCAAAGCCCATCTACCAATGCCGAGTAACAAATCACATTAGGTGTGACGTTTCTCTCCTCCATCTCCCTCAACATCTCCATCGCACGGTCAACATTACCCATTTTGCAAAACCCGTCAATCAACGAACCATACGTAACCACGTCGGGTTTGCAACCCCCCTCCTTCATCTTCCCCAACAACCCGAGAGCGGCATCCACATTCCCCACTCTCCAAAGCCCATTTATCACAGTAGTATACGTAACCACCCCAGGCTCCAACCCTCCCTTCTCCATATCCCCCAACAACCCGCTCGCCGCATCAACCTTACCCGCTTTCAAAAACCCATCAATCAACGTATCGTAAGTAACTAAACTAGGTTTACAACTCCCGTCCTCCATCTCCCTAAACACCCCCATAGCATCCTCCAACATACCCATCTTGCAAAAACAGTTAATCACTATGTTCATAGCACATACATTTTGTGGAACCCCAGATTTACCCATCAGCTCATACAAAGAAACCACTTCTGGGTAATGCTTATTTCTAGTCATTGCACTCAAAATCATGTTAAATTCTACAGCACTAGGCCTCGGCTTAGCATCAAGCTTAGATTTAAACAAAGCAACAGCTTCGTCAATCTTCATAGAATTAGGTTTCGGTCTCGGAGACACAAATTGGGATCGAAAATGAGATCGAAAACGAGAACGAGACCGTGTGGTTTTTGGAACAATAGCATCGACTGGAAAGAGAAAATCGACGTGAAGTGAGAGAACAGAAGCAACGGCGGGACAAGGAGGAACGAACCTTGGGCCAATCGCCGATGCAGAGATCCCCATTTTCGTGCCGCGGAGAGCTCTTCAGGGGCTGTGGCGATAGCGAAGATGCGCCAAGTTTTCTGTGAAGGTTTATGTACAAAAAAGAGAGAAACTTTTTGAATGGGTCTTAGGGTTAGATCTCATTTTTTTGAATGGGAAAATGTTTTGTTTTGGGTTCTAAATCTTAACTATCTATTTTGTCTACAATTGGTACCCAAAATAATTTATTTTTTGTTTCAATTTAGCCCCAAATTCATATCGTTCCCCTTTAGCTATTTTGTTTTGAATTGAGTTAATTCATTGCATAGTGCTCGAAATCTCTAGTCACGATTTATTGGTTGAAATTTCCAATTAAAGACACAAAGAGAAGGCCGCGAATATTGGGGCGGGTGTTACTCGGTGATGTGGCATCACCTCATTGAACATTATTTAGTGGTTGAGAGTATCAGTCAATATATCATGCTGAGATTCTTTCTTCTCATTCATACCAATATTTGCGCTACTTAAGCTGGCATTCTTGCTTCCGTTTTGTCCACCACCGCTCGCGCGGGCACTTCCCCGTAAGGCGGAACGCTCTCCCACCGGTGCATTTTTACATCATCAGCTTCGGCAAACGCATAGGCCCATTCATATTCGGCGCAACAACGCTCGATCAATAAGCTATTACGCCTCCAGACAAACCTCATGGTTGTCTCTGCGCCCCCACCTACTTTATCATAGAGCGGTCATTTAGGGGCCTTAGTTGGTGATCCAGGCTGTTTCCCACGACCACATGATGTTTAAGTTATCAAATTTTAGTAATATACCGATTTCAAACAAAATTGTATAATTGAGAGACGTGATAGCAACTTCAAATTTACAACTTTGATCCAAAACTATATCACTCATAAATTTAGTTAAACAAAGAATTATTTAAAAAAAATGTTATCACATCGGTCGAATTTAACGACATTGATACAAACCGGAACAATTCAAAACAAAATGTCATAATTGATATGCCAATTTCAAATACTATATGTAGTTTATAAATCAAATTGAAGCAAAAATAAGATGAAGTATCAATTCATAACAAAATAAATTTGAAAAATACACTCTTTTGGTTTGCTGGTTTGCTAGGCTGAGAATTCTCTAAACAAAGCCTAACTAATTAATGGTGATTGATAACAAACTCATTTGCGTGGCCTATTGATAGTCGTTCATTTTGCATATTCATGTGCCGCTGTTTTTCTTTTCCATGTTCTCAATTTTGTTTAATATTTACCCACTTTTTAGTTCTAGTCATTTTCATGTCATTCAATGATTCTTATTTTAAAATGGATTTAATTTATACCGGTTGACTGATATAAAGTTATATCAGTTGCACTAATAAAGTGGTGACACCTCATTTAAAATCATGGATCCGGACGGGTCGCTCCGTTCCCACAAATTCACTTGGGTGGGTATAAGTGATTTTAAATGAGGTGTCATCACCTCATTAGATTTGTTAAGTTGCAACTGATATAATTTTATATCGGTCAACTGATATACATTTTACCCTTATATTAGTACTGTTTTAAAATTAAATTGAATAGAAAGGACCCAAAGTTGATGTGTCAAGCTATGTATTTAGCTTGGGGACTTTGAAGATATGGTGTGGTCGGACAAGTGGGGCTCGGCTACGGATCTGGTGGCCATGTTGTCGAACTTCCAGGGAGATTGGGCGGCGGCACATTCTGGTCATGCCCAAACTCTGGTCATCGGCGGCGCAAACACTGATGGAGCCACGTTTGATTCACAGTGCATAGCAGGCGGAGGTTGGGTTGCGAGGAACTAGCAGGGTCTGGTGTACGGGGGTGGTCGGTGTGGGTCGCCATTCCCAGTTGATCCCTACATGGCGGAAGCCAAGACAATCCGTGAGGCTTTGAGCTGGGCAGACAGAAGATGGGACAAGTTGGTTAGAGTCTGATGCTCTTCATGTTGTTTCAACAATTAAGGATAGAGAGGAAGTTTTCGGTGTCTTTGGCCTTATTATTGATGATATTATCTGTTTAGCGACTAAGTTTGTTGCAGTGGATTTTATTTATATTAATCGATCTGCGAACCGTTTTACTCACTGTTTGGGTCGTCGGGTAACTTATCAGGTCAGATTAGTTGGGTAGGGGAGAATTGCCCCATCCCAATTGATGTTATGTTAGGGTATAATCATGGTCTTTGTAGTGCTGGTGTGGTAGCTAAATACAATCTGAGAGTTTAGTCTAGAGAAACTTCGAAACTTATTAGTTGGGCTAATAGTGAATTATCGGAGTTGTGGGGGTTTTATGGAAAGTATTGAGTTGGGTATGAGACTAAATTGCTCTCATGTAATTATTGAAGGGATAATTACATAAAGTACTCATGAAGTATGCATTTTTTATAAATTGCACCCTTAAAATTTGGTCTGTTACTTTAAGCACCCCTAAAGTATTCAAAGATGTTTCCATCCATAACACCGTTTGTTGAAGGGTAAAATGACTAAATTACCCTTCATTTTTTTTTTATTTTCAAAATATAAATAATATTAAATTAAGAAAAAGAGAAG
>JAYMTK010001715.1:0-15620 GCA_036897405.1 Pelargonium myrrhifolium | reverse complement strand
GTGCAAAATGTGTATCTAACAGGATAGTAACGTGTAAAAAAAAAAATGAAAGGTATTTAGGCCTTTTCATGATTTAACTGATAGAGCATTTAACGGATTGAAAAAAAAAAAATAGTTCAACGTAGTAACATGCAACGACATGGTAGTAACGTGCAAAATGTGTATCTAACATGGTAGTAACATGTAATTATCCCTTGTTTTTATTATTAAAAAAAACAACTTTAGTACAATCTATCTAACAAAATTGTGAGTGAAAAATTAGTTCACATTTAAAATTTTCGAATAAAAGAAAATACTAAAATTGGAAATGGAAATGGAAGACCTTGAAAATAAGAGAAAGTAATTTTTTCCATAAATCTAACAATTAAAATAAATAAATAAAAACCGTTTCCATACATGTAAAAAAAAAGGTGTTTTAGGTTAAAGGTTGTTAAAGGGGATTACAGGTTTTTAGGGTTTGATACAAAGTGACAACGGAAGAGAAGCTTGATGATGACGACGGTGGTGGCTTGTCTGGGAATAGCGGAGACGGAGGGAATTGTTCACGGCGGTGGTGTGGCCACTTTTCGATGACGGCGACATCACGCTAAAAGCAGAGGTGGTTGTTGTAGGTGGGATCTGGAACGGAGGTCGACGGTGACAGGGGGGTATTGCTCAAAATCGGTGGCCGGTTGTGAATATACAGGTTGTGGAGGTCATCGATATGTAGCAAAGATGTTGCTGACGGCGGGCTGTGTGGTGTGTCAGATTGCTAGTGGCTGGACGCGGACGGAGGTGTGTGGCGGGTAAGCGGAGGGCAAGATCGAGTGGAGGCGGTAGCTCCCAACCACCTTTGCGTCAAATGCTGAACGGCAAGTTGTGTTCTCCAGCGGCTATCAATGTGCACTGGAGTTTTGTTTGGGGGCGACGTCAAGGGGATTGATGATGGAAAATGGTGGTGGTTGAAGGGGATATGGTGTTGTAGTGGTTCTGGTAAGGGAGTGGTGGTGGTTTGATTAACAGGCAAGGTTATGGCAACGACCAAGGACGAGTGGGGTGGGTCCTGATCCATATCACCCGGTTGTCGGAAGAAGTGATGAAGGTCGGGTACGGGGGGAAGGACGAGTCTGATTTCTCGAGTCAAGGAACCCGAGCGGGGAGAAGTCTGTTATGGGCGGGTGTCGGTCCTGGGGCCGACTACTGTATGCCAAAGCCTAAGAGGTGTTGTAGTAGTCACTCATCCAGAGATGGATGTTTAGTTGCTACGGGCCAAAGGGAATGTGGTCCCGACAAAAAAGTTTGTGGTAACGGTACCAGAGTCGGCCTTAAGAAGACTTGAAATACTAGATAGGGTTAATAGTTGTATTGATACTAGATAGGGTTAATAATGTATGGATATTGAATGTATTCTATTGATTCGAATGGAATAGTTGCTTTTGCATCATTTTCCTAGGAAAAAAAAAAAACATTGTTAAAGTTGACACGTGAGTCACATGTGAGAGTGAGAAATGAATGAAGGAGTTGGCGATGACTCCGAGGGTCCAACAGCTAGTAATAGCTTCGCTCTCATCGATTGGAGCCCAATTAATAAACCCTACACTCTCTTCTCTTTCTGTCTCCACTTCACTTCACCTATTTTTCAACCAAAACCTTCCATTAATTGTATTCTAGTAAACTCCTCATCCCTCACAAGTCATACCCTATTACACTACTACTACCATTACCATTTCTACTTTCTCTTCTGTCTTTCACCCATTCCTCTCCTATTTCCCCTGCTCTTTCTCACTAAGGTACTCTTCTTTCTCCACTGAATCTGCTTCTGTGTTCCTCTATATTTTTGCTTTCTGTTTTTGGATTTGCTCTCTCTGTGATGAAACTGATAGGTTATGAGGTATCTCGATTTGGCTAACTTTTTATTATTGATTTTTGATGATTTTTTGGTTGGGTTTCTGTTCTTTGCGCGGATCTCTTGGTTTCTGTTGTGAAAATGCAATGTACATTGTGGAATGGAAACCACTTGCTTCCACATTCATATACTGTATTTTATTTATATGCTTAACCTTCATTTATTGATTTAACAATTCATTGAATATGAATATACTAACATTTTTTTTATAAAAACTGAGAAATTGTTCACTCTGTTCTTTTTGTCGGTGCTCAGAGCAGCGCATTAAAGTCAAATTACACCAGTAGCCATGCACTTGGATGCACTAGATTAGATATGTTTTAAGTTCTGATATTTATTTGTTATATATGTGTATTGAGGCTCAATCATTCTATTGTTTAAGGTTTCCCTCATAACTTGGTTTATATCGTTTGTATTAGTGTCTACAGTCTTGCCATGAAAGATGGCGGTCTTAATCAAAATTTATATGAAACTGTATTATTTAAAGAAATAGAAAAACTGATGGCATATGAATCCTTTTTTGAAGAAATCATATTTTCTTTATGGCTTCTACAAAATGGTGGATTTTATCTTATGGGGCAGTGGAAGAACCAATGAAGCTTATGAGTTTAAGAAATTATGTGTGTTGGGCTTCGTACAATTTGCCACTTCCTATCCAGCTACATGTCTCGTTGCATTTAATATTGAATTTCTACAGGGAAATTGACCTATTAATTAATTTATATCAGTATGTTTTACAGATCATTACTTTCTTCTGCCAGAATCTGTTTCACAAAAATGGCAGCAACAACAGCTTATGGACTGCAGATGGTGACTATCAAACCCTGCATATCCTCTTCTCGTAGAGTTTTTAAGGATGGACCTAAAGTTCTTGGTGCCAATGTAAAAGGTGCATCATGGACTAAGCTGGGCAGTGCTTCTCATATATCATCTGTACAACCTATCCAGAGAAGTTTTGCATCGTCGTCATTAAAATTCAATAAGTTCACTACAAGGGCAATGTCTGGTGCTAGTGAGGGAAAGCCTTTGCCTGGGCTACCTATTGACTTGAGAGGTTAAATTTCTCTTCCTTTTACCCTTTTAGATCCTGATATGCCTGCAAGTATCCTCTAGTCTTTCCTGCCTTTCTGTTTAGTTGTTATAAATGACTCCAGTGGTATTTTCTCTTCTAAATTCTGTTGAAAGAAACTAAGTATAAAAACCATCACATCTTGATAATGCAACATATACAAATACTGTTATTGGCCTTTCTTTGCTTATGGCCTATCCTTGTTAATGGTTTGCGAAGCTGGTCTTGGTATTGTCACTATTGTGACAAAAACGTTTTATATGGAAGAAGACTAGTCACTAACTTTCAAAAGGTGGTTATATTGCTTTCACATTAGTTTCTATGGATCTTTAATTTTTGGGATCTGAAATGTTACTCCTCCGTAGGTCTAAGCCTTTGTCTGTCAGTCACATTAGTGCCTTTTTTTTCAGACAAATCACCTTGCTTCTTAATTGCTTAAGATATAAATTAGTGACAACTGATCTCCTCAACCAAACTTATTTTCTTCTAGGCAAGAGAGCATTCATTGCTGGCATAGCTGATGACAATGGATATGGTTGGGCGATAGCAAAATCTCTTGCTGCTGCTGGTGCTGAAATTCTTGTTGGCACGTGGGTGCCGGTAAGTATATTGTCTGATTGTCACAGTTGTTATTTTATAACTTCTCCTTTACCTAGATATTACTAGCTCTAGGAGCTTAGCTAGGAAGGAAACTGAAGATAAATTATGCAACAAACAAGAAAAAAGTCTTTCCTAAGCCATGTGACGCTATAAGGTCATTTTCACTAACTGGGAAGTTTCTTCATGTGTAGGCTTTGAACATCTTTGAAACCAGCCTGCGACGTGGAAAGTTTGACAACTCACGCGTGTAAGATGCAGATCTTCTATATCTGATATATACTAATGGATGATACTGAGGATTCTGTCCGCTGATATAAAGTTTAATTTGCCAGATTGCCAGATGGGTCTTTGATGGAAATTGCTAAAGTTTATCCCCTAGATGCAGTTTATGACAACCCTGAGGATGTACCAGAAGATGTAAGTGGAAGCATATCTACTTCCTAATCTACATTAAACATGCTAGTCTGCGACATTGTCCTAACAGCAAATATGTGCAGGTAAAAACCAATAAACGTTATGCTGGAGCTTCTAATTGGACTGTTCAGGTAAAACACCACATTATCGCTTCATCACTTTTTCATTTATGTGGAAATATATGTCTGCAGTATTAGTTCTTTAGGTAATTCATTAAAGTGATGGGAAAAGAAATAAAGCATAATTATTTGAACTCCTGCATGTGGACAATCTGAAATAAATTTTAACAAGCCAGATTTGCAAACCGTTAAGCTCAATTTATATACTTTTTAACAAACCAGATTCACCAATCTTTAACTGGTATGATAGTGAGTGCAGAGGCTTAATGTTCTAACTGCCGTTTCAATTTCTTGCAGGAATGTGCTGAAACAGTAAAACAGGATTTTGGCAGCATCGACATCCTTGTGCACTCACTTGCCAATGGGCCCGAGGTATAGAAGTTTAGATCTTGAATTTTATATGCACAGACTTACTTTATTATTGTTAAAGTCTAACTTGTAATGATGTCTTCAATAGGTGAGCAAACCACTGTTAGAGACATCGAGGAAAGGATATCTTGCAGCTGTATCCGCATCGAGTTATTCTTATGTTTCCTTACTCAAGCACTTCATTCCAATTATGAATCCAGGTATGATTTGAGCAATATATCGGACACATGCTTTATTTTTTCTTCTTTGTTTCAGTTTTTTTTTTAGCAACTTATGATTTACTCTCTGAAGATGTCACTAAAAATTTGATCGTGTTGTTGCAGGTGGTTCTTCAATTTCACTCACTTACATTGCATCTGAAAGGATCATTCCAGGGTATGCCTTGTCTTGTTAAGTTCAGTTTTGTTCCCAACATAATGAATTGAACAATGGCTAATAGAATCTGTAAAACTGCTTCCTAAACAGATATGGTGGGGGCATGAGTTCTGCAAAATCTGCACTGGAGAGCGACACACGAGTGAGTCCTCATTTTATTTTCATCACATCACCTTACATATTCTTAAATTTTTCCTTGTTTTGAAACGATTTTTGTGTAATTCTGGTTGGTTACTTTGCTCAGGTGCTGGCTTTTGAAGCGGGAAGGAAACACAAAATCAGAGTTAACACAATATCAGCAGGTATTAATCCTTGATAGAATTTTTCCTGCATAATGGTGCAGACTGGAAACATATAGGAATTAATGGTGTTTTATGAATTAACCTTGAATAAAATAAAATAAAAAATAAAAAAATCCAGGACCACTGGGTAGCCGAGCTGCAAAAGCAATTGGATTTATCGATACAATGATTGAATACTCATATAATAATGCTCCCCTTCAGAAGGAGCTATCAGCAGGTAATTTCGTTGCTTTCTGTTAATTTGCGATTATTATTATGATTATGATTATGAATGAAACGAAGATAACACAAGTACGTAACAGGTGAGGTGGGAAACACAGCTGCATTCCTGGTATCGCCATTGGCCTCAGCCATAACCGGAGCTGTTGTATATGTTGACAACGGCTTGAATGCTATGGGTGTGGCAGTTGACAGTCCTGTTTTCAAAGACCTTAGCATTCCAAAGGCTGACCACTAGACAACAACAACAACATTACACTACACTACACTACACTACACAAGAGAAGAGATCTATCTATGTAATGTAATGTAATGTAATGGAGCCCCATTTTTTGCGCCAGCATGTCATGTGTATTCTTATAGAGGATTTGAAACTTGAGCCTGTTTTACATTTCTATAATTTTCTAAATGCTGCAATAAATATATATGTTTCCGGATATTGTGAATTGTGATTTCACTTGATAGAATTTTTGTAGTGATGAATGGAAGCAAGCAAACAAGATTACTCGTTATGATGACAGCTGTGGCAGCCGTTGCAGCATCAAACAGAAATTCACTAATTTTTAAAGCACACTAAACTGTGGAAAACAATGTTTTTGAGCTTAATACAACGCGATATTCTAAGTGGACTTGCAAATTCGTACTTGATATTTTAAGTCGTTTAACCATTTTTAAATTAGCCAATATTTGGAATTTGATCACATGTTAAATTAGTTCTCATCTCTTCTTATAAAAGTGACGAGTAGATATCGAACTCAATAGTTTTTCTTTTCTAGTTTTTACTCGCACACTCTGCGCTGTCAATTGCTACCTTTGGATGGAATTTCGGATAAAATAAACAATTATTTAATTGTATAAAATTTCTTTACACTAACCATAAATCAAATTATTAATGTGAAAAACTCACCCAACAAAGAAGAGAGAAATGGGTAGCTTTGGTTGAGGAGGCAAAAGCGGCACAAAAGACATAAATAACTACTACGACTTGTTCGAAGTGAAAGCACGTGTAGGATGGGGCGCCGAAACCGAGTCACACGTGTCTCCGTATTAACGAACCCTCCTTGGCATAACCTCTCATCCCTCCACAAACAAACGCTTTTCACGGTTTCACCGCCCTTTCTTCTTCCCGTATCAATTACTTACAAACTCAAGCCATTTTTGTTTTACAAAAAAAAAAAAAAGGAAGAAAATAAAAAATTCCATAACGAATCGAATCAGGAAGAAGTGAACGTACGGCGGCGGAGATGAATAAGGTAGCGGCGGCGGTTGTGATGGTGTTAGTGGTGTGGGTGACGGCGGCGCATGGCAAAGAGGCTATAGTCGACAATGCCAAAGATGGTGTGAATGCGGCGGCCCAAGGGGCTAAAGAAGGCGCTGCTGAGGCCAAGCACAAGACCGACTCTTGGGTCGGTTGGGCTTACTCCAAGTTTACCCAGTAATATTTATTCCTTCCTTCCTTATTTTATTTTATTTTCATTTATTACTTCCTCTACGACTTTATTCCAACAAATTCAAATACTTCATTCATAGTACCAAATTTTGCAAAATTTAAAATTTAACACAAACTGAATGTCTATTATTTTTATGTATGCAAAAAAAAAAGTTCATATTTATTTTCCAAACGAACGTTTTAAATTGAACCATTTTTTTAGTTTTAGTTGCTAGTTAGAGTTTTTGCATTATTTGAATCAATTAAACAATTTCTTTTGGTAACTAAACTCACTAAATTGTAGCCGATTTTCAAGTGTCATGTGTCAGATACAGAGTTCACAGATACAGAATTCACGTGTGCATGTTATATCATACAAAATATTGTGTTTTTTTTTATGTTACAAATAATCAAAACGATGTAGTTTTGACTTGAATCATAAAAAATGAAATAGTGTGACAGTGCTGACATGCATGCGTGGACTTGTTATCGGACGTACCATGAGTATCAACAAATACTAATATGACTTTTTTCAATTGAAAAAAAAGGATATTCCAGTAGAGACAAAATTATAAAAATATATAGTAGATTTTTGACAAAAATAAATTCAGTACGGATCTTTCTAAATCCTACCCTAGATGAGACACATGAAAATTGGTTCTAGCCATTTGAGTGAATTTTATTATCAACTGTGATATTACACTGAACAATGACAGCAATTATATAATGTTGTAATCTTAAAATGTAAAGTAATTATTATTATTATTATTTGTAAACAAGGGTGGTTAATTTGGAGTGATGATCATATCAGGGGACTCAAAATCAATGCGGGGAAAGCAAAGGACACCGCTCACGATGTGAAGGACACAACTGTTGATGCTGCCGAGCAAAGCACCAACGCCATGAACAATGCTGCAATAGGTAACCAACTCATTTCATTTCATTACTCACTTCATTCATTTTCTCATCCAATTATATATATATGACGCTAACATATACATCGGTAAATCAAGACTCGTCCCACTACGCGGCCCAAAAGACGGGAGATGCCAAGGATTTTGCAGCGGACAGCGCAAGTGGTGCGAAAGGATCCGTGGAAGACGCGGTGGGATATGGGAAAGACAAAGCGGGTCAGGCGGGCGACATGGCGGCGGGTGATGCCAAGGGAGCGGTAGGAGTGACGATGGACAAAGTAGCAGGTGCAGCCCACACGGCCAAGGAAAAGGTGGGAGACACCTACCAGAAGGCCAAGGATACCATAACCGAGCAGGCTTCGCAAGCCACTGAACAAACCAAAAGAGCCAACGCAGAGCTTTAATTTCATGTTAATTAATTTGTGAGTCACTCACTCTCACTGTTAAGTCTAATTAGCTATTTTACTTTACTGAATTCTTTTTTTACTTGTTACCTAAGTTTTCTTCATTCGCAACTGTTTTTTGACATTAATTTGTTGAAATAAATGTTAAAATTGTCCGCTAGGATTAGATATTTTGTGGGAAGAGAGCAGCTTTCCATGACTTTTTTTGTGTGGCTAAAATTCATGTATTTGTAACTGAGCTTAAAATCTAAGAGAAATATAGTGTTTGTTATTATAATTAATAAAGAAAGATTATGGTTACTTTACAGTTATTTCTATGCATGCATATTATTATAATTTTCTCTTCTATTTGTGAAAACATGAGCATATACAATTTTTTACAGGCTAATCAGTTACTCTCTCTCTCTCAAATTGAGTGCATAGTATGCAATTGTTTGTGATTATTTATATTTGAAGAAAAGTTTATTTGAAAAAATGAAGAAAAGTTTTTTAATGTTTATAATTAATTAAGAAAAAATTTATATATTAAACTCATGCATATGAGTTCAAAACCATACGAGTAGCTAGTCTCGAAATAAGCGTATATAAGATGAGTATATAAGATGAATTTAGTTAATGTTATTTTTCATCTTCTATTTTTAATAAATTTAAATAATACAAACTAATTTAATATAAAAATATTATTGATAATTCTTACATTTTTTCAAAAAAAAAAAAATCACTTATTTAAAAACAAAAACGTAAGTAATTAGATATAGTATACTTATTTTAGATGAGAAAATATACCTCAAGTGAACTGTGCTACACAATTACTACGGAACTATATTTGAGAACCCAACTTAGAATTTTAGATTCAACTATATATGTAAGTAGTTGACCTATATATACACACACATTAACTAGTTGTCAAGTGACAAAAATGAACCTTAGATTTTTATAGTTGACTTGTGAAATTTCTGCATTCTTCAACTCTATACAGCGGAGAAAGTATGATATATTGTTTGATCAGTTAATAGAGTTCATATACGTACGTGAGAAATGATGTGCCAACGGCCAAGTCAACCAAGATATATCATGCGAACATTGGCTAGCTTAGCTAGGTCTTCTTCATGTTTAACAACAACCAACTATATATATATATAATTACTACAGTTTATATATAAATACAAATTATATATATATGCATGGAAGTATCTGATCCATCACAACTCAAGAAAAAACTAATAATTACCTAACATGTGATGAAAATAGTTGCTTACGATCGAAATTAAAGAGGAGAGAAAAAAGAAAAGAACAAAGAAATCCAGTTCATTCATGTGTGAATGTGCCCTAACAGGAGACTTAGTTGTAGGGTGCGAAGAAACCAAGCTTTTATGACAAAAAGTAGCAGCCAGATATATAGATGGGTCACAGCTATCTGCAGAACACCCACATGAAATATATTTTCAGACACACTACACACAATTTTCAGTTTAAGCTTTTTGTGTCACACCAATTCCAGAATATATAATCCATACCTAGAACCATGCACTTACATATACTACATGCTAAATTTCTATATCTCCTCAGAATTATATAATAAAATTCAGAATTAATATATTATTAATTAATAATAATGAATATTAGTATGATTTAATAGATTGCAAGAAAATCAGAAAACTGTCTTACATGTATCATCATGTGTATATTATTGCTTCTTCTTGTTGTTGTGCATCCAAACCTTGAACACTTGTCTCCTTACTCCGAGTTGGCCGCAAAATTGTTGCACTTGTTCTTCGTCTTGCTTCTGAATCCTCCACCCTATCTTCTCCGCAAATTCCATCATCTTCTCCTTCTGCTCAGGATTGAACTTTGTCCTAAACCTCTTCCGAGAAAGCCCCTGAACATGACCTGACCCAGCTTGCCCTCCTACTCCTGTATTATTATTGGGCTGGTGCTGCTGGTACATGTTCAGATCTTCGCTCGACGACTCGGCTGCTCCTCCTCCGAACGCCATCATCATCGGAGAGATAAATCTATGATGGTGATGATGATATTGATGTCGATGAGCAGATTGGGCTTGACCTGGAGCTGAAGGAGGTGGGAGCGAGGGTGTTATCGTAATTGCGTCTCTTCGGCTGTTTTTTCTCCCGGGGTTATGGGTATAATTTTGGGGACCGGCGGAGTACTGTGTCTGGCCGTCGACCTCTTTCCGGTGGAAATTCCGATGGCATTCGCAAGCCGCGCATTTCAAGGACTCCGGCGTGCCTTCCTCTCCGCACGGCATGAACTCCCCGCAGCCGTCGACCACGTGGCCGCCCATGGTGGCCGCGTGATTCTTCCGACATTCTCGGTACCGAATGGACGGCGGCGAAGGAGTGAGCGGCGTGGTCTCCAGCAAGTCTGATCCGGCGGCGGCGGCGGAAGGAGAGGTGGTTGCAGCACCGGGTGGGGCTGAAACTGGATCTGGAGAGTCTCTTCTGGGTTTGTGCCGTAGATTCAATTGGTGGTAAAGAGGATGATGATCTAGGGTTTGGGTTTGGGTTTGATTGGTAATAAATTGATCTTTTCTAGAAGAAGATGTGTCTCTAAGGGGTGGTGGTGGAGCTGAAGAAGGATCGAATCCCAGAGAGCTTGGTATACCCATTTCTCTTTCTTGACCTCTCACTTCCATAACTCTCTAATCACCTCTACCAATCTTATTCATTTCATGATCAAATTCATGGATGGATCAATGAAAATAATCAGAGTATGTATAGATAATTAATTACCTACAAATGATTGTCGTTTTCTCTTTCTTCATGTATAATAGATTCTGATTTTGACATTTTGGTGCTAAACCCACCCACTCACCCACCCATTCTCACTAATCTCTTTTTTTCAACTCTATTCCCCAATAGGATGTTGAGCAGTAGCTAAATGGAAAAGAAAATGAAACATTGGACCAAAAGCTTAAACCTTAAAACAGTCTAGAAAAAAATTAATATATGTGCATGGGACCTACTGCAAACTACAAAGAGAGTAAGTTACCTTGATTTGAGTTACTGTAGTTGTAATTTGTTTGCAGCATTTCTTCAGAGAATTAGAAACAAACACAAAGGGTGAAGAAATGAGGAGAGAAGAGAAGAGAAGAGAAGGTTTTGGGTTTGGGTTTGGGTTTGGGTTTGATTAAGGTAAGAGAGGTGTTTCCTGAGAGGCTGCATCCATATAATTGGGGTTTGGTTTGGTAAAGGTTATGTTATAGAGTGAGTGAGTGAGAGAGTCATGTATTCTGCAGAACAACCGACAGTGTCATGTTAGTCCTCTCCCACACCCAGCATTACTGGTCCATCTCCTAATTATTGCCTCTCTCTTTTCTAGTACTATTTCGCTACACTCTTTTGTAGTTACCTAATTCAGTTTCTTGTAATTCAAAGTACCTAATTAAGATAAGGATTTGGCCTCTAAATCAAGACTGTTTCTTGTAATTGTATTGTAGGCGGAGGTGAGGAAGGGAATTAAAGTGTAAGAGAAAATGGTGGTCCACAGCATAGCAATTGTCTTGTTAGTGTGTGTCAGATTCTCTCTCTCTCTCTATCGGCCTGCAATTTCTGCAACTATGTCTTTCACTTTCTTTTCTTTTCCTTTACCTAAAGCTTAGCTTATTACCCACTCTCACATTTACTCTCTTTCTTAGCTTCTTCATGTTGTTAGGTCTTCAATCTTCTTCTTCCTCATCATCATCGTTTATAGCTAGCCTTTTTTGCATTAATTCGCATCTTTCTTTTCTTTCTACACCGCACACGCTTTGGTTTGGTTGTTTCACAAGGAATAGGAGGGAGGTGGTCTTCTTCTACTTAATTAAGGAGTATTTGAATCTTTCAATTTCATGTATTAATTACTTTCGTAGGATTTTCTTTTCTTCTCTTTTGGTCCACGACCACCGGCAGAGCCAAAGGTAGGTTATAGGAGGAAGCCGCCTACCCTACCACCTCTAAAATCTAATAAATAACTTATGAATTTGAAATAAATGTGAACAATCTCTCTGTTAATATTGAATAATGTTGTTATCTATTTTACAGTTTTGTTAAGGTTAGAATTTTGTTTACCCTTCTAGTAAAGTCTTGCTCTGCTACTATGCATATTTACGACACTGGTTTGATTTTCCTACGTTACTCTATGCCTTTACTCCAATCTTTTTAGTGAAACTATTATCAATGAGATGTAGTCATGTCTTTAATTATCAACCAACTGTAGTCCATTTCAGAAATATGGTTTGTGTGTATGTGTCGTGTGCACACGCACTAGTGGGTACCATTAAATGTTAGGCATAGTAATTCAGAAATAACAGTGAGTGAGTAGTGAATTTGATGAGTTGGTTGCAATGTCATGGTCTAATAATGAAGTACTTGGTCTGGAACCCACACATATCAAGTTATGTACCATAAACTACAAGCCTCACTAGAAAGCAATTGTCTCTATAGTCCCAATATATCAATTCAAGTCACTACTTAAATTTGGATAAGCATTTCAATCATATTGCAAACCTTACCACCGTGAATGCACAGAAAAAGTAAACTATGTAATTACATGTATCTTCATTTTTAATTATCCAAGTTCACATTGTCGAGTAATTTTACAGCAGCTCATGAGTCGCATACACCCATAACTAATTTTGTACTTCAAATTCACAAAGAAAACAAAATAATCGGATTTGTATAGAAATATTGATAATTTAGGTTTGTGTAAGATAAGGGTGTGGCCAGGTAGATTGGACCTTTTTGGTGTTGTCCAGAGATTTATGTGACAAATTAGGAAACAAACGTCATGAAAAGTAATTGTTTATTATAGTAATTGAGGAACAACGGTTGGGGTTTAGACTTCCCAGACTAATTGTTTAGTGAGTGAGAGTGGGGAACAATTTCCAAGTAGTTAATCACTTGATTAAACAAATAGTAGTAGTAGTAGTAGTATTAAATTAAACTCATCCAATCTGTCAAACTTGCTGCTAATCAGTGCATGCACCACTTAACATAAACTGATAATTAAAAGCAAATGCCCGATCCAGAATGCGTCGCCAAAACCTTACCAACCCTCCCCCAAATTTCTTTTTACTTGCGTAGGTAAAATATTTAATTTAGTTTCGGAAAATAGTCTCTGAATTTTTAATTTGGATTCAGTTTAATTTATAATTATTTTCAAACTTAAAATAGTCATTGAACTCTTAAATATGATCCAATTTGATTCTTGAATTTTTGGGTATCGTTTGACAATCGAGAAGTAACTCTCCTGAGTATGTTTATTTTTCTGGGAAAGTTGATAAGAACATTTGACACATGGAAAATGAATGGAAAATTAAAAATGAAAGTAAATACTATGTTTGGTTTAAAATTGTAAAAAGTGGGTAAATATTTGAAAAATATTGGACAATTACTTAATTGTCCATCATTGAAATATGTATGAATATAAGAAAACTTTATTAAAACAAAATTATTTATGCCAAATTAGTTGCATGTCTAATACATCTAAGAAGAAAATTGACAATTCAATGTAAATGTAGTCACAAAAATTAACAATTATAAAATAATTCGACAATGTATTTAAAATTAAATCATATATAAATCAAATAAAAAAAATCATATTTATACTTTATCTAGTTTATTGGTAATTTAGTAAAAAAGAGATGGACAAAATTGAATTTTGATCTCAAATGGAATAAGAGTAATTTATAAAAATACGAGAGTATTAATGACATTTAACATGAAGAATGAAGGGTAATAAAGTCAAGTGACTTTCCTCCCACTTGGAAAAGTTCATGGGAATCTAAAATCTCAACCCCTCAATGAGATTTTAAAATCCCATGAACTCGGGAAAGTTTAACATTATTCCCGGGAATCCACATTCCTACTCTCTTTCCCTTAACTTTTTTCATTAACGCAGTATTTTACTTTGACCAACAACTTGCCCTTATCAACTTCATTTTCCCTTATCAAAATTTTGGTTCTCAAATGATACCTTGATATGAGCTCTAACGGTAATTGACCATTTTGGGTATATATTTAAAAGTTCAAAAATTATTTTTGGTTAAAAAAGTTCATGGACTAAACAGGATCCAAATTAAAAAGTTCAATAACTCTTTTGGATTAAAAAAATGTTGAGACCGAAAGTTCAGGAACGAAATTAAAGATCCAATTTGATACTTGAACTTTTGTGTTTATACCTAATATGGCCTCTGAAATTTTTTAGGAGTAATTGCACATGAACCCCTGTACTTTACACGTTTTGCACTTGGATACTCTAAATTTTTTTTTTTAAACTTTACACTACCCTGTAATATACCAAGAGGCATTTCCGTCCATATTTCGTTAGTTAAGTGTCATAAAGAACATAATACCCCTGGCTTTATAATTTTTTTTCAATTTTTAATTTAAATAATAATAATAATTATTAAATTAAATTTAAAAGGATTTTTCTAACATGTGCAACCATTGCACACTTTTTGTAAACCACATTTTTATAAAAAGAAAGGGTATAATGGGTAATATAAAAAGTGGTTTACAAAAAGTAGAAAAAAATGTAATCATTTAATTATCATTACTCAATCATTAGATAAAATGTTTCCTTAAAATGTGCAAGGGTTGCACTTGTTAGAAAAATCCTATAATCTATATAATATTATGATTTTTGACTCAATTTGAGTCCCATCAATGGAGAAATTCATTTTAATGAGAACCTTTGCATATTTGGCATATTTAAACATTAAAAATATAACAAATAGAGACTCAATTTGAGTCCCTTTGATGTGAATGTTCTAAAAGCATCCATAAAAAGAAAAATATTTTAGTTAGATTCAATTAACAGAATGGGAGAGAGAGATTTTTTTTGGGGTAACTGCATATGAACCCCCTGTGCTTTACACGTTTTGCACATGAATACCCTAAAGTTTTATTTTAACTTTTGACTATCATGTACTATGTCAGGGGACCTCTCCGTCATGGAATATTCCATTTTTTAACAAAATATTCTTTTTTTAATCATGTGTCATACACAACTTAAAATTTTTCATAAATGCTCATTTTGCCATTTTTCAGGATTCAAGAACACATGAATGTTTGAAGTTTCTAGTGAGTTTCCGATGACCAAATATGAAGCTTTTGGATTAGGGTCGACCTCTGTAGCTACAGTATATTATAATAGTGTTGACCTGAGTGCCGTATATATTAGACTAAAAGTAATGGTCTACCAATTAGCACTTTCATATGCTATGTCTAAACCTATTGGCCACATATCTAATATTCTAAATTCATCCTATAACCATCATTTTGTTATCTATCTACTTGATACATATCAATAACATTTTAAAGCTTCAAAAGATGAATCAAACTTTGGTTGGTAGACTTGTTTGTGCATCGGCAGATCCAAACAGCTTCCAGCTGATTGGTCTAAATATTCGTTCTTAAGTAACTATGCAATCTCTAAACTAATTATTTGCCAATAATAACAATTACAGTTGTGTTATGTTTTTGTTTCTTCTTCTCCTCTCTGACAAGGGTGAGAACTCAG
>JAYMTK010001714.1:0-15622 GCA_036897405.1 Pelargonium myrrhifolium | reverse complement strand
TCAATCAAATCTCCAATAGATGGGGGAATAGAAGCTTTAAGACTATTATGCGACAAATTAAGCCCTCTAAGTAGACTAAGCTTCCCAATTATTTGTGGAATCTCTCCTTCAAATTTGTTGTTTGAGAGATCAATAATTGTAAATATAGTTAAAATCTTCTCTAAATGTCTATCAAAACCTTTCATTAAGACATTCACCGAAAAACTATAAAAAGCTTCTCCTTTACTTTCCAAATATTGCAAGTCTTGACCTTCCCCATCGGAGAGGTTCATCATGCTTTTTAGATTGGTGATAAGTCTTGTCGGAAATGTACCACTGAAGTTGTTGGTGGAGTGATCCAAAATCCTCAACTTGGGAAAGGATGCATTCAATCCATTTGTAAATTTGTACGCCAAATGGTTGATGGAACCATACAATTTATTGTACCGAAGAATGAGAACTCGCAACTCTGAAAGAGTCCCTAACCAATAGGGAAATGTATCTTCCACCATATTGTAGTTAACATCAAGAATCTGCAGACTTCAGCAATTTACCAAAAACCGGGGTACAAAGTACCCCTCAATTGATTTGCATTGAGGTTGAGATAGGTCAACACCTTGCAATTTGTAAATGTGTTTGGAATAGAGCTTTGAAAGTCATTCATTTGCAAATTTAACACGGTAATATTATCACCAAATCTTCCTAGACATGGAGGGATTAAACCATGGAAGTGATTGAAAGACAAATCAAGAACTTGAAGACATGTCTACATCACCAAGATTTAGAACACTTAAGCATGTGAGGTTCTGAGCAATCCCCTTTAACACACTCTCCAATTCAACTCTAAGACGAAGGCCATTATAATTCCTAGATAGATCAAGGGAAACAAGGTCGGAGAATTGAGAGATTTCAGATGAGATATTTCCGATTATATTGGAATAAGAGAGATTGAGATGAGTGAGAGATGATGATGCAAATTTAACAAGATTGTTAAATTTTAATGACGGGTTATATATAATGGCTTGAGCTTCCACTACTAAAAGGCTTATCTTATTAGTAGGGCTTGGCTTGCATCATTATATGTAATCTCTCTACTTTTTATTTATCCGATGTGTGATGTGGGACTTTCTTTAGTCACTACTCCAACAAAGATCAAATATTAATGATGAGATGTTGGACCCTTTGAAGTCATTGAAAGCAAGGTTGAGCATCTAGAGATTTTGAGCAACATGGGAAGAGAAGATACTCATGTTGTTTGGATATTGGATGGTATAGCTTGAAGCTGGCTACAACTGAGGTCAATTCCGATCACGTGACCGGAGACCAGATGGCACGTGACACCATCCCATGATGAGCAACAATCTGTACCTCCTTCCAAGTCTCTGTCTTTGGATAAGAATCTTGAACTCCATACTTGAAATCACAAAGGAAAGAAGCATCACTGTTAATGGCAAAATTGGATTTGAATTGGAGCAATGAGAGGGATTGGTGAGGATGGCACAAATAGTGATAACCACTAAGACTATGAGTAGTGTGATTTGGTGCAATAGAAGAAGATGATGATGATGAAAGAGTAGTGATCATTTGTTGATAAGAGTTGCAAAAATAAAAGATAGAGAAGATGATTTGGAAATCCCCCATGACGTAACAAATGAGTTTGAGACTGAGCTTGTAATTAAGTTGAGGCACATACACTCCCACACTCATATATATATATATATATAAGAGAACTAAAACATTGCTACTTTTGTTTTCATAGTTTGTATATCTATGTGAATGCAATCCGGCAACTTTTGTGTAATGTGTACACATGGTTACCAATTACATCTGTATATCCGCATAATAATCTCAACTAAATACATACAATAATTCTCAATGTATAATGTGAAATAAAACCTAACATTATTGTTCATTATTTTGAAAAGTAAGCAAATGAGAGGTCTAAATTTTGTGCGACATTTATAATGTGAACACTTCAAAATATTACAACAATACATGTGATTCTCAGTGTGGAAATGGAATTTTGAAGTGACAAGGTAGATATGATTGATAGCAATGTGTGACCAAATTAAGTTTCCATGACATCTCACAAGAAATTTCTATGAACAAGGCAAACAAGAAATTTCTATGAACCTTGCAGGCATATTTCTCTTCGTGTTTATGAGAGAAACATCAGCTTGAGAAGCTCCAAAACTTAACATATTAAAACAAAGTGACAGTAAAATTGTGTTTCTCAGCCAAAAAAAAAAGTTGTTTAATTTTCACATTGACAATACAAATTCTGACAAAAATTTATAATTGTGACGGAAAATATTGTTTTTGTCACAATTTGTGACGAAACTATGACGAAAAACATGATTTCTGTCACAGATTACCGTTATAGTTTGCAACTTTTTTTGTAGTGCAATGAAAATGTGCCATAGAAATTTGAAACTCATAATGGAACACTCATTCAAGGATTGAGACTGCTTAGTTTGAACAATATTACACAAAAGAACAAAATAAACATACAACAACACTAACAAATTCAGAGCATTAAGAGCAAACACACAAACTTGTTCTAGTAACAAGACTTTGAGCTTAGTTACATGTAGTGAAATCTCCATCGGCTGAGTAAACTTGTTTGCCTTGCCAGACTCAGTCCATATGATATGATCGGATCGAGCTCTGCATAAAATCAATCAAAAAACAAGTGTAAATGATGAGCTTATTATATATATGAAAGAGATCAGATTGATTTGTTTCATAGCGTGTATATATAACGTACAGAACATTATTAGAAGGCTTGAGGTAATAGCAATAGCAATAGCAATAAGACATATTAGGAATCTTTACCTCTCTAGCTAGGTAGCAATAATAAGCATCTTGTGTGCGGCTTATTTAGTTATAGTAATGTTGGGGACATTAGCAATCTTGGGCCAATCCTCTCCTCCTCTTTCTTTGTCGCATCTTCTACTCAATTCTTCACTGCAATGCTTAATCTTGAGTTCCTTGAGTGCAGTGAGACGTTCCATCCCTCGTGGCAGAGACTCCAATCTGTTGCAATAATCGATCTTGAGTGTTCGGAGAGAGGTGAGACGACTGAGCAGCCAATCCGGTAAAGCTACGAGGTTATCACAGTCAAGGATTTCCAAGGATTGTAAAGTGTTTGCACATCCTTGAATCCATTGATCAGACCAAGTATCCTCCAACAGTAGTAAACCGTAAAGAACCAGTGATTTAAGGCTTGGCAACCGCAAAGAATTGAAATTAAGATTTACACAATCGTATATAGACAGAACCTCCAAAGATGGTAAGCAGAAATTCACAGCAGTACTTGACATCTCAACCAAAGAGATCAAACTTCTACAATAGTTAACTCTCAATGTTCGAAGGGATGTGAGTTGAGCTACCGGCGTCCCTTCAAATAAACTTTCAAGATTCGGACATTCAAAAAACCATAAAGTATGGAGACAAATAAGGCACCCGATTCCATTCTTTTTGGGCAGCTGCTTCTGTTTTGTGGTTATCTCCAATGTTCTAAGATTGATAAGCTCTCCTATATGCTTAGGCAACTCTTCCAGCTCTTCATATCCTCTAAGTAACAGAGTTTCCAAATTATGTAGCTTGCAAATACAGTTTGGAAGTTTCTTCAACCGCCTGCAATTCGTTAGATTAAGAGACCTCAAATATATTAGAGTACCAATAGATTTTGGCAACTCCTCAAACTCCGACTCAGCTAAAGCTAAGAACTTTAGGTGCTTGAATTTGGTGATACATGCCTCGAAAAATCTAGAAGTGACCCCAAAACCCTTCCGCACTAGTACACTTTGAATGCTGACACTACTCGAATTTGCTGAAACTTTTTCTACTTCAAATCGTGCATGCCTGACATTCTCACCGATATTTTTGTCATTAAAATTTATGACTACAAACTCCTCTTTTTCAATTGAACAAGCAAGTTCACGCATCAAATCATGCATTTTAAAAGTAAACTTGTGTAGATCCTCTTCATAATCTTGAAAGAAGCCTCTGGAAAGTAATTCTTTGATATATTGTTCACCAACATATTCTGGATGCGATGTAGAAGCCTCTATGAGTCCATGTGCCATCCAAAATTGGATCAAGAAATTACTATCAAATACACAATCTTCTGAAAAAGCTAAACAATAGACAAAACACTGTTTCAAGTGAGAAGACAAATGATCATAACTTATTCGAAGTATGTGTAAAATTCTCTTCTGAGCCCCTACTATTTGCCATAGTTTATTGTCTTTCACCAATGACCATTCGCGTGCATCTGGTTTTGAGTACAATAGGCTTCCCAAGACTTTTACGGCTAAAGGAACACCTTTGCATTTTTTCACTATTTCATCCCCAATCTTCATGAGATCTTCATCTACTTCAGCATCGCTAGCAAATGCCGATTTCTTGAACAACAGAACACAGTCCTTGTGAGAAAGACCTTGTAAGTTATGAGCAGAAACATTACCCACACGTGAAGCAACTGAAATGTGATCACGAGTAGTTACCGCCATTTTACTTCCTTCAGCACAACAATATGCTAATAATTCTTTGAGTTCCAACCATTCACTACGATTCACCTCCCACAAATCATCAAATACAAATAAAAATCTTTTATCTTTCACCTTTTCTCGAATGACTTGTTGTAAAAACTCAGGATTTGAGTTATGAATATTGTTGTTTTCACCCGGAAGAGATTTTACAATATTTGCCATCATCTTGTTGACATTAAACTCCTTTACATCACCCAAACAAACCCATAATTTCAAATCGAAATGATTAGTAACCCGTTGACATTAAGAGTAGTTTTCCCTAGACCACCGATTCCAACTATTGGAATTACTTGAACTTTCCGAGCACAACCGAGAGACTCACCCATTAGAAATTTCACAACAATCTCCTTGTCTTCAACTACCAAATTTGACCCCTCTTTGCAACCTATAATAAATGTTTCAGATAACTAATTACGCGTTGCTAATGTTTTTCGTTACATTTTACGGTACGTAACATAAGGGTGTGTAACAAAAGACATTGTGCATCATTTTGTTCAAATTTCCCAACATTTATTTAGTGTTCCGTTAACCTTGTGTAGTAACGTGTAATGAGTATATTTGCAATACAAATATGTTTGTTACTATTAAAGGCAACAAACATTTATCACATTTCGTATCAATCATTTAATGTTGGTAATGTAATGTGTAACATTGTTTGAACTTATCGTAACTGATTTCAAATGTTGCTAAACTTTATTCCAACACTGATTTTACTATTAACAACATTCATATATTGTTAGAGTAAATTTTCTAGCAACATGTTAATTATATACTCAACAGTTATACGATGATGCAAAAGAAAATGGGAAATAAATATTGCGTCATTTGCATCAAATAGCATGTGTTGCTAGGACAAAGTTTGCAACATACTTGTTATATTGCGAGGATTAATACATATTATTAGCATCAGAGTGGCAATGTTGTTGATTAAAAAATTGCATCACAAAAAAAAATATATTGCAACATCTCATAAATGATTGGTCAAAAGTAAAAGACAGCATATCAAAATTAAATGTGAACTGGAATTTACTGTTGCCAATATCCAAAACGTCATATAGAAATATAAATAGCCGGGTACAGTACCATATCCAATACCATAACCCATTTCCCTAATACAAAACCTATTCCCCTTCACCATCTATGTTCCCATGAACTGAATTGCACAAAAACTTTCATAACTTCACAAAAAATTATGTCATAGACACAAACTTTCAGAACAGAACATAAACTTCCAGAACTCAACAAAAAAATTATGATCTGGACATAAACTATACCATGTTCACTGCACCCAACTATGGTATGTGAAAGGGCAAAAAACCCACAAAAGTGAAACCAACTAAACTGTCCAAATTTAACTTCACAATACATTTAAAGTCCTTAAAACCCAACCAGTTACCATAGAAGCTCAAACTCGATCTTCCTCATCAGAACCATCTTCGTCAAAACCGTCGTCAATATCACAACCATCATCTTCACAAACAACTGGATCATGAGAATTGTCCTATACAAACAAAAGGTGGAAATACTAAGCGACATCCCAAAACAAAAACAATATAGGAATTAAAAATAATAAATCAGTTGAATTACAAGAAGTACCGTTGCCAAAGTTCCCATCAATGTTACTCCAGAAGTGATATTTTGAGTTTAGACACTATTCTATTATCATACAAAGAAAAGGCCCAGTTCCAATATGTGGAAGAAGAAAAAATAAAGCAAATATGAAAAGTCTTATTAACAAAGAAAATAAGTTAATTATAATTAAACAACAATTACTATACTCAAATAAAGAAATGAGTCTATTTACTTTTGGAGTATCCGCAATAAAGAAGTCCTTGTAGCAAAGAGCACGTGATTAATCTGAATCACTACTCTGCATAGTTATGAATCTATGAATTAAAAAAGTAAATCAAAGTGATTATCTACTAGACCCTCAAAAGTCAAATTCTGAGAAAACAGCAAAGAACTTGGAGACTATCAACTAGACTTTATCTCAATAATCAAGACCAAAGAGGCTAAATGTGAATTACTCTACTAAAACACACCACAAGGTATCAAACTACAAATACCAATTGGGAGATAGAACTGAAAATGAGAAGCTTTTAGACCCTTTTTTAGGATGACAAGACTTCAAACTTTTTTATACCATGAGCTTAAAACTCCCAAAGATTAAGAGTGTATATTCTAGCCTTTTACTATATATTTCCGAGAGCTACAAAGAATACACACCTTGCTATTGTTTAGAAATGGCCTACTTTCAAATCATATTATAATAAAAAAGGGAACCCAACGCTTTAATTCTTAATGTTATCCCTATAATTTTCAAGTATAGGAAGTTGTATCCCTAGGAAAAAATAAATAATAACTTGGGGTTTTGTAATAAGAATACTAAATCGAATAAATGTAGTCCTCACAAAGAATTCAGCAAGTCTTTTGCTCATTGTAGCCTTTCCTTTTAAGTAACCAAACAATTGTTTCAAGTTTCATTTTTTTTTTTTTAAAAAAATTGAGAACCAGGTGTACATGTAAAAGTAGTAAGAGTTCTCATTATTTTATACGCAAGTTTCAAAACAGGAACATAATTCTTTCAATCTCTAACTCATTGATAAAACCATAACCTATACACATAGTCATGGGCAATCATTGAATTGTGTTTTCAAAGCTCAATCGAACCAACAAATAATAATGAACCTACACACATAGAAGGTTAGTGGTGGAAAGCATATCCTGGTTTGCTCATCAATTCCCCCGGCACCAACCTTGCGTGTCCTAGTCTTTATGTACACGGCTGCAAGGGATGGTTGTTTTCCATCTATGACCTAAATTATAATACTTGCAAGTATATTAGAAACCAAATTAACGTACAATACATATTGATGGGCAGCCAAACACTAATTTATTCATTATATGTTTATCATATAATGAATAAGTAAGTGACTAAATAAGTATGTGATGTTTATCAATCTTATTGTTGTTTTTTATTTGAATTCCACAAATATTCCTATTTCTAAATTGCTTATGCATTAAGAAAGAATAAGAAAAGTATCTACCATTCTGGGCAGCCAGACACTAACTTAAACATGCAAAACTCAAAACAGGAAAATAAATGACTTGTGGTTAAAACAATTGCAAACTCCCCACATTTTAAATATACTATAGAAAAGAAATGACTTGGGAACATATAAAACAGACCGTCACAACAATGTCAAATTCGAATCTTCTGCGCTAGTTCTACCAGTACAAGGAAAACACAAACCTTGTTTTCCTTTGGGAAGTTATTGGCTTTCAAGTACATGGAAGCAGCAAACGATGAAGAGTATATATGATCCTGTCAACATTAGTGGCATTATCAGAAACAAAGCTTCATCTCTAAAATTGAATTTCACTAAAATTCTTTTAAACAATCAATCAGACACCTCAGTGACTGAAATCCCAAGAGAAAGAAACTTCTGAACATCCTGCCTTCTCGATCTAAAGGAGTTATTGGTAACAAAAACAAACTTCTTCCCCTGAAATCACATAAATTTACATAGAAAATATCAGTGAACGTACCTTGACCTAAATTCGAAAATGAAAGGAAATATTCAAGAGAAAGAAAGTGCCTTGGAGCGAAGCATCTCTAGTGTCTGAGAGACGCCATCAATGAGCTTATCGCCCTTCCAGATGACACCTAAACATATTTAACAATCAAATACAATTCAAAATTGATTCTTTTCGTTCAATTGCAGTTTCTCTGAGAAACATAAGAAAATCTGACCGTCGCAATCGAAGAGGAAGGCGTCCACAAAATCGAAGAGATCCACCGCGCCCTGAGAAGTTAGAAGCTGAGCTCCGCCGAGTTCATGGTCTCCGGACATTAATCAAGAATTTGGATGGAAAATGTGGAAGCCTCAGAATTAACAACTCCCTCGGACTTGGACTAGTAATATATAGTAGACTTTTGAATTTTATATTTTGATTTGGAATAAAATAAATATATGCAACAATATATTTGAATTCTTTTTGATATGAGCCAAATTGCTCAACCAGATTATATGGGCTGAAAATTAAGAGAACTGATAAAAGAGGTAAATTGAAGAAGAAGAAGAAGAATGGTGCTGTGCACCTGAGAAGAAAAAGGAGTGGAGCAGAGAGAGTGTTTAAATGAATCATAAATGAGCTGTACTTGTACTAATTGGCTGTACCTAACCCAACTAAGGCTTATAAAACACAAAATAATTGATAAAAAACTCAATTGTATCGCTTTTTTTAAATTAAAAAGAAAAATTGGTGTGTGCAGCAACAGTGGCTGTCTTACAAACACACAATCGAACACGAAACCCAAGAACTTGTACACATACCCTCTCTGATAAAAGAGCCGAAATATCAAAATGATATTGATTGTATTAAGCCAAGAACTAGAGCAAATTACCCTTGATTTTCTTATTTATACTTCAGCTACAAGAAAGCTAACTAACTCTCTAATAACTCCACTAAGAGCCGTTAGGCTAAAAACATCAAAACGACATAGTAGAATGAAAAGATGAAACACATAAACGACGTCGTGTAGTCCTTTTCTTCATTCTCAAGTGTGACCATAGCAAGCTTAAGACTCAATCATAGCAAATACACCCCTCTTTCAATGAGCCTTGAAAGGCTTGAGCAATCAAGGCTTGAGCTTCCAGATCTTCAGCATAATTGGCGGGCCTCTATTTCCTCTAATCACTTGGGTAGAACAATTATCAGTGCATTGCACTCCATGCAACTCTTGAAAGAACATCTGCCACCTTCTTATTCTTGCATTTCTTATACTAATCTTGCACTGTATTCCCATGAGTTTGGAGAGCCATTTTTATTGCAGCATATTTGTCACTCTTTGCTATAAAAAGAACTTTAAACTCTGATGATCAGTCTTGATGATGAAAACACTCTCACCCATATAATGACTCGATCTTTGAACAACCATCACAATGGCTAACAATTCTTTTTCATAAGTTGATATGCCATAGTTTCTTTCACCCAAATCTTTGCTTTAGAAAACAATAGGCATCCCACCTAGCATCAATATCACTGGAATCAGTTTCTAAAACAAATGGCTTAGTAAAATCTGGCAAGATGGGCACTGGAGCTGTTGTCATAGCTTCCTTGAGTTGTTCAAAGCTAGCTTGAGCTTGTGGTGACCAGTAAGTAAAAGGCATCCGTTTTGAGTAGATCTGTCAGGGGTCGTGCAATAGAACCATAATTTCTGATAAATCTTCTGCAGTAGCAATAGCCTGGGGAGACCCAAGAACCCTCTTAAAGCTTTAAGTGTTGATGGGGCAGGCCATAGCTTCATAGCTTCAATCTTGGTCAGTTGGTTGGGTCTGTTGCTACCCTTCTAGAAATTACATGACCTAGATATTCTACATGTGTTTATATGTAGCAGTTGAACAATTGTTTATGTATTTTGTAGTTTATGTTTATTTTTTATTAGAGTATTTATATAAATATGTCTGAAAGGTTGTAATTCAAACAATGAAAAAACGTACAGTATCAATAAAATCAAATTATTAAGTTATTTTAGTTACTTTTTCCCTGAATTATTTGGTATCAGATCACCATGGCAGATGGCAATGATGTAAACCCAAATCTTGATATTGTGCAAGCCATAACCACTTTGCAACAACATATTCTCGAGAGCATGCAGAATTTGCAAGCTGGACGTTCGAGGCATCATGTTGCTCGTCAGAGAGGCCAATCCAACTCGTCCCTCGCATGAAGACTCAGAACACTCATACATAGAAGTAGAAAATGCTCTCGTTGAATGAGGACCAGAGCCGTAGCGATTAATTTAGGGGTCATGTGCCAAAATTAAAAATAGTCCCCTAAAATTTAATAATAAAATGACAATTTTTTTTTAATATCAACAGAGTTTATGTAACTATAAAGAACAAAAAAATCTATTTACAAATTATTCTTTACATTGTGTTCTCAATCAGTCATTTCTTCGATTTGATCAACCTCGAACTCTTTGGAAGGCATAGTGGTGGCATGGAAATGGTTCTGATACCACTTGCAGCAAGAACGACTGCTACGTAATGAACACGGAACCCTAGAAGTTGAACACCTCCGATAACAGAGTCGAAAGATCAAAATGATCTTGATCGTATTAAGCAAAGAACAAGAACAAATTACACTTGATTTTCCTATTAGGCTAAAAAAACGCCAAAACGACATAGTAGAATGAAAGGATGAAACACATCGTTTCATTGAAGCCAATGCTTTAGAACGTTGTCGTATTGTAACAGATCACCTGACCCACCCATAAACGGTGTCGCACAGTCCTTCAATCTCAAATGTGACCGTTGCAAGCTTAAGACTCGAGCATAACAGTCTAATACTCCAAACAGGGGACTGATTTTTTGAATCTTTCCATAAAAAAATTGTGTTACTTTGGTCGATGCAGTGGCAATAAGAATAAAATCCTCAAATAAATACACTTCACTCATTCAGTAAGAATGAATCAGAAATTATTGCAAATCCAAATTAAACCAATGCATATATATATATAAACTACAATTCAGGAACAAGTTTCAATTGTTTGTACAGTGCATGATGACAATAATACATACCGGTACAAGTAAAGTAAGGAAAGACTAATTAATAAACAGATTTAATATCCTCCTCCAAGCTTATAATCACTTGAAGCTATTATTGAAATTCATTTCCCAGTGGAGGTTTGAAAGAGTGTAGTGTACAACAACTGAGTTAGCGTCTCAGCATTTCGAAAACGTCGGCCAGCTTGCTCGTGTAGTAATCAGGTTGGATTTTGTTTGCTGGGTCTTGAAGATCAGATTGTGTAGTCACACCTGTACGTAACAACACATTAGCAAAAACTCAAAGAAAGAGGATTAATTAATATGCTTATATATATATAGATACCTGAAAAAACAAGGAGAGTTTTGCAACCAGCATTTTGGCCGAACAAAACATCAGTGTCTAGTCTATCACCCACCATACACATTCTGGAGGTACTAATGTCATATCTGCAAAACATATATAACAATACAATGTGAATATTACAAGAAAAACAGTGATCAGCTACGAGTCATTTGCTACTGAAGAATTAATCAAAAGTGTTTCTTACTTTTCGAGTAGAAAGTCCATCATAAAAGTTGAGGGCTTTCCAACTACAATGGGCTCCTTCTGCGTAGAACTAGCTACGGCACCAACCATACATCCACCGCCTGAAACCAAAGCCAAAATCATTAGGATCAATCAACTGAAACTAGCTATATATCAGAATATATATATATATATATATATATATATGTTTATAATTACAAGTAGAGAAATTTATAAGTATACCAGGCCATTCTTGTAACTCAGTCATGTGCCCTATGGCATCACAATTGGTGGCAATGAACAGGCAACCTGGATTCTGACGTATGCAAAGAGTTCCATACCTGGCAGTTGAAGTACTAAACATCTCAACCAAATCCACAAACAAACAAAAAAAGTGGCAAATAGTACAAAATCTTGGTTGAAAAGTTTGTATTTAGTTGAAACGCGTTTGCCCATTATTTGTAGTTATGTGCAAAACGCGAAAAGTTTGATGTGGTTCTCTGCATCTACCCCTTGCAAAAACAAACAGCCAAAAGGTAGAAAGAAAAAGGAAAAAGGAATTCAAGCTCTTACTGAAGCTTGTAGTAGTTGACATACTGGTCTAGTCCAACCACGACAGCTCCAACCTGAGAATTGGAGTTGCAACATTTTAGTCACATGGAAAAGAACAAACACCAAAATTAAGGGGAAAGGGATACATTACATTCTTATCGTGTTCAAACATGCAGTTCAGCTTTAGATGTACTGTCTTCTTGCCATCTTCCTGCAATAAATTGTTTTTGTTGCATTAAAAACCATTTTGTTCTCTAGCTTTAGCATTTATCGGAAATAAGATATAATAAAATCAAAGTAAAATGGTAAACAAAATGTTCACCAAACAACCAATAAGAGATTAAACTATTACGGGACGCTTTTGTTAGATTTCAATAACGGGGTTACACATAATGACTTTAACTTCCACTACAAAAAGGTCAACTTTGTTACTAGAGTCGCACTTACACCATTATATGTTAGCCCCTCACGTGTAGGTACCACATGGGAATACAGTATAAACGGGTTACTTTTGGGCCAACACCTAAATCAAAACCAACATTGATACGATGTGAAATTCGATAACGGGTTATATATAATGATTTGAGTTTACTCTAATAAAAGGTCAACCTTATTAATATGATTGAGCATCCACCGTTATACTTGGCAAATTATTTTTATATTTTTCAATGTGTGGGACATCACCACTTCAACAGTTATTAAATGTAACATCATCTAAATTTATTAGCGTAGAAATCATTTTGAATTAATGTGGCATTTCATGGATCAAACTCTACACTCACTCAACATGTCATCCTAAATATCGAGGAAGAGTTTCTGACCCGTCAGAAACCAAGACTCCATTGGGCATGAGATTCAGATACTTGCTTGGAGGACGAAGAGATTAAGGTAGCCAAAGGATGATCAGGGACACAGGATCCCACCTCAACATAGACCAATCATAGTCCGCCACGTGTTAGGTAAGCTTGAGGAGCCCCAACCCTAGGGTAAAAGGTTGTGTCAAATCATTACCACAGCAGGCACAAAGGTTGGCATATGAGCACACCACTTAGGAGAGAGAAGAATATAAGAGATTGGAAAGAAAGACATTCGACTACACGCTACTTAACACCTCATATAAAGAGGTGCTCGAGCACGTCCTTCAGCTAGACAAAAATTAGCTATGGGCGACCCAGTCGCACTGTGGGCCGCGTGCCTTAGCCTGTGCCAACCACGAAGCCTCCATCCATCTCGAGCCAAGTCCCCGCCTCGCACGTCCTCACTTTCGCATTTTAGCTCGGACATCCTCACATGTGCATCTTGCCCTGTACATCCTATGGAGATATCGATCTTCAGTTTAGCTAAGCATTTCAGTTTGTATTGAGATCTCATTCTCATGCCAAAAGCGGTCTATCCAACACATATTTTGGGTTTTGCTTAACGGTGTTCTACCTGTGCAGGCTACAAGTCACTGTCCGGACTATATCGAAGACCCGAATCGAACACTTTGTCCTATCCAACTTACCTTGACTTAAAAAAAAAAAGACTAACACGACAACATTTAGACCTTTATTCTTGACTCAGAGAAAAATAGAGAACAACATTTATTCATTTCTTAAGGGCACAAAACCTGACAGGTTTGGATCTCGATTCAAGAGAGAACATGGTTTTCAAGGAACCACTATTTTAAAAAAAGAAAAAAACCTATATTTTATGCGTATTATTAAAAAAAACAAAACAAAACAAAACAAAAATAAACGGTATACGCACGTTGATCATTACAACAGACAAAGATAACAAAATTCCTCTTATGGGTGTCAAAATTGCACACTTTGAGGCAAGCCTTGAAATGAGTTTTTAAACCATGGTTTCCCTACAAATTAAAGAATGTGTAAATAAAACATCAGGACATGGGGCAGTTGCCTCCACTAAATTTTTTTTATTGATAATTTACTATATATTTTTATAATCTATAATTCTTATTTCTACTAAAATTTAAATTTTGTCCTTATTAAAATATTATTTTTAATGCTTCTTATTAATGTAAAACATTTTTTTCATTGTCCTATAGTTTTGCTTCCACTGAGTACATATTCCAGATCCGTCCCTAATAGGATGAGTATTAAACTACTATCTTGATTGGTACCTCCAACATGAAATGTTCGGGAGAAAAATGATACAAATCGAGTAGATAATGCCATTGGAACTAATAGTGTACATTTTACAGGTTGTTACTAATGAGCTGATGTGAGTTTGAGACCCATAATTTTATTTGAAATGTTAGATTTGAGCAAAATGAGGTATTTGAGAACTACAAAAATATGTATTTGGATTTGAGTCAAATCTAACAGCATTCAAAACATGCTTAAAACATGAGATTTCCAATGATAACTTTTATCTTATGATTTAAAATTCTAAAATTTTCCAAAAATTATATTTATATTTGAAATACAATGTTTCAAATCTTGAATTTCAAATGTCGAATTTCAAATTTAATTCATGTTCCCAAACACAAATGAAGAACTTACGGGGCCACCAAGACCTGTAAATCCAGCAAGCTGCAGCTCGTCCAATATCCCTTCTTCACCTATTACATAAACCTAAAAAGAAAAGAAAAATCATTACACTCGCAAATTTTTAATTGCCACGAGATAGTCATACTTGGACTACAAGTCAGCATGTTTATTACAGTATTATTACTACATCCGTTTCAAAATAAGTGTCGTTTTAGAAATTTTCACACATATTAAGAAAAGATGTTAAATGACATTTTTGCCCTTAACTAAAGACATAAAAATCATCATTACTTTTGGAGTTATCTCTACAAACTTTTCATCTTCCATATGAGACAGAGAAAATAAAATCATGACTAAAAGGTAATATGGGAAGTTTATATGCATATGTTTGTTAAAAGTAGAAAATGATACTTATTTTGAAACGGATGTAGTATTTTGAAAGGAAAACAGTACAAATTAATTACCTTCTTTTCCTTGGGAAAGTTATTGACTTTCAAGTACATGGCAGCAGCAAAAGACGAACAGAATATCTCATCCTACATATATATATTCAGTATCAGAAACAAATTAATAAGAATCAGTTTTGGAATCATCCTAAAATTCTATGACCTATTAAACCAACCAACCAACCTGGGTAACTGAAATGCCTAGAGAAGCGAACTTCTTAACATATTGAGTTCTTGATTTTCTGGAATTATTGGTAACAAACACCAACTTCTTCCCCTGAAATCACACGTAAAGTTCACCAACCATGATTTCAAATATATATATATATATATATATATAGTAAAAAGCAAATGATGAAATCAAGAAGAAGAAGTGCATGCATGCCTTGGACCGAAGCATCTCCAAGGTTTGAGAAACACCATCAATAAGCTTATCGCCCTTCCAAATGACGCCTATTGATATCAAGTATGGTTCAAATCAAATCGCTTCTTTTTCAGAGAAGTAACAAAAGGA